>JAOBRB020118933.1:8385-23305 GCA_027575285.2 Zoanthus pulchellus
ATTTTGTGCGTCGTTGGACGATACATTTTGATTTTGTGCGTCGTTGAGCAATACATTTTGATTTTGTGCGTCGTTGGGCGATACATTTTGATTTTGTGCGTCGTTGGGCGATACATTTTGATTTTGTGCGTCGTTGGGCGATACATTTTGATTTTGTGCGTCGTTGAGCGATACATTTTGTCTTTTTTTGATTTTCTGCGTCGTTGGGCGATACATTTTGATTTTGCGCGTCGTTGAGCGATACATTTTGTCTTTTTTTTATTTTGTGCGTCGTTGAGCGATACATTTTGTCTTTTTGTCTTTTTTTTTATTTTGTGCGTCGTTGGGCGATACATTTTGATTTTGTGCGTCGTTGGACGATACATTTAGATTTTGTGTGTCGTTGGGCAATACATTTTGATTTTGTGCGTCGTTGTGCAATATATTTTGATTTTATGTCTCGTTGGGCGATATATTTTAATTTTGTTTCTCGTTGAAAAATATATTTCGATTGTTTCGTCGGGCGATTGATTTTGGTAAGTAGTTACCTCTTAGGGTGGTTGTTTAGGAAAGTTTAGCTCGTTTGGCTTATCTAACAATCGACATAAGTCATTTTGGTTATGGTTTGGAAGGCGATATTGTTATCGTATAGGAATGGACTCGAACAGGCAAATAATTTTAAAAAGATCGTCTCTACATCAGGAATATGGCGTTCTTCAAAAAATTTGAGGTGCATGGCATCTCCATCGACAAGAATTCCATCGATAGTTTCGGTTGTCCGTGTCAAATTGGCCCATAATAGAGCTGAAAAACCCATAAAAGCCCACTGTCTTCCTCTAGTACATTATTAATCTTCATACATTAATTCACTTTAGACGCCAGGGCCCAGTTGTTCAAAAGATGATTAACAGTAACCCTGGTTTAAATGTTTAACCCACAATCTTATTTCCACTCTTACAAGGAGAGATTTCAGATGTAATTTTGGGATTAACAAGACTTTTCTTGGAAAGTCCAAACAGTATACATAAATAACCGTTTAACTTTTCTTAAAGAAGAAATTCATGTGGAAACTTTTGCTTAACTGCAGGGTCAAACGTAACGGGCCTTTGAGCAACTGGGCCCAGAAATCGAAGAGACCGGACCATGAGCCTACAACGCATTATCATATCATTGTCTGTTAACCGCTGATTACGTAGTTTAAATACTAAAGTCGCTACCGAGATGCCATGTGGGTAATAGTAGACATCTGCCATAAACAAATATGACGTAAAAGATTAGTTGCTTATCGGATATAACAAGCTGAGTCACGTGCTTGGACATGGTAATTGCTCTCGCTAAGTGCTAAAGCGCAAGACAAGAGCAGGAGGATCTCGTTTTACTATTTGGTAACAAAATCATATTAGCGTGTGCTTTTAGTGTACAAACCATACGAAAAAATATGTACAAATGTTTATACAAGTCTGTTTGAAATATTTTGCATATTGTCATTGAAATGTTTTTAACGGAATTTTTATTTTTATAATATGTCATTGATGAAATAATTCGAATTAGCTTGACGCACTGCAATTGGTCATCTATAGATGAAAGGCCTTATTGACATTACATCATCATAAAATTGTACATTAAAGAGACCTTAAGCAACGAGGACGGAAATGTGAATGACGACAGCCTTGCCAAATCACCTTTCTGGTTTACTCTATTTTTAGTGCGGGTCATTAAAATTTTTACTTCTTTTTTGTTTGCTTTGTGAAAGGAAAAAATATCTAATGTTTCTCTAAGAAGCTAAACAAATACCGAGAAAGTTTTGCTGTTACGTCCATGTAGTCTCAACAACTCTAAAAAAGGTGTTTTCAACTTTAGTGCCAACTCTTTGCACGTGCTGTGACACGTGCAACCATTGTATTTTCTATTGTTATCTGCCGTCATTGTCGGCGTCGCCGTCTTAATGTCCCTAATTACATCTATGTGGATCATTCAAAACTTTTTCCGCCTGATAGTTCTCAGTTTTCGTGGCTCTATATTACTGCCGCATCGCCTGCTTCGTGTTTTCGCTTTGGTGTCTCGTTGCCAGTTGTAGTCGTCGCAATACTTGTGGAATATTGCTTAAATGATGAACTCAAGTATAGATGCACAAACGTGCTGGTACCTAACCTGAAGCAAACATAATGGACACGTTAGCGGGCTTTTCTCCCGAAATCTTCCATAGGAGTCACACTGAGCTAGCCTTTATCAAGATGGCATGGTTTGCCTCTAACATAACTACGATGAAAAACAGATTTGAAGCCACCGAGAGAAAAAGTCACCACTGCAAGCCATGTAAATTACAAGCAATGGATGAAATCGCTGCAATTCTACCGAACAGCTATTTTGCTATGAACATATTATTATTTATTCCCGTTGATCATTAATTAGACAGTTATTAGTGCAAAAATTGTGTTCCTTTTATTTTTATTATCAAGCATATTGTCAATAAATATATCAAAATATCTATATCAAATATTTAACATTTAATATTAATTTTGTCCCAATGTTTCAGGGACATATAAATAACGCTTAGCATATGCTATGTTACAAAACAAAGAAGTGTATAAATTATGGTAAAACGTTAGTGCTCCCTTTACCCAAATTTTAAAGTCATTCAATACTCATACATCAGTTTCTTTTGAAGATGCAAATAAAGGGATCCAAAAGTTTTCATTCGAATTATAAATTCTTCCAAGTACTGCGTCTTCATGACTTGTCAGCTTAGGCATTGATAAATATTTGTCCATAATATAACTGAATGAAATTGTTGATTCAGCTACTCGTTTATCAGATTCCCCCAATGAAAGCATTGGATGGCTCTGCAAGTCTTTACTTTCATTCATTGCCAGATCTGATTCTGAACTGTAGCTTTTGGTCCTATTCCCACTTGATTCTCCAGATGGGGGCGAATCCAGAAGAACACGGGTTCCCTTTGAGCGACTGATCCATTCTTGTTTTACTTCCGGCGGAAGTAACAAAGGTACAAGGAACAAAAGACAAACGCCTAAAGTTGTAAAAGCACCGGCCATAAAGAAAGCAGGGTTGTATGTTTGCTTGATTTCATACATCCAACCTGTCGGTATGGAAAAATGAGATGAAAATTCGAAAGTGTTTGCTTTAAAAGTTGAGGGGTTTTTTTTCACGCAGAGCTAATAAATACTACATTCAAATAATATTCCCTTGCTCAAAGGCTGGTCATGATCAACTAACTCTAATCTCCAAGAAAGATTTCCAACTTCTTTGGCCTGGAATGCTCGACAGAAATAAAGTTCAATTATATCTCAAACCCTAAGTGAGAGGTAGAAAACCCATCGAGAAGCGAGCATGAAACAACATTAAAATCAGCTTCAAAACTTTAGTATAATGTTGCTCCAGGAAGTTCTAAACGGTACCTCATTCCTAGGCGGTACTAAATCCGTGAACATTCACCACTAAGCGGTACCAAATGCTTGAATATTAATCCCCAAGAGGTACGAAATCCTGTATAATTACCATCTTAGTGGTACCAAAGGCTGGAATATTAATCCCCAACAGTCACGAAATCCTGTATATTTACCCCCTAGTGTTACCAAATTTTTGAATATTAATCTCCAAGAGGTACGAAATCCTGTATATTTACCATCTTAGTGGTACCAAAGGCTGGAATATTAATCCCCAACAGTCACGAAATCCTGTATATTTACCCCCTAGTATTACCAAATTTTTGAATATTAATCTCCAAGAGGTACGAAATCCTGTATATTCACCCCTTCGAGCAATGACAGGTATTCCCCTCCCATGAACATGGATAGTTTCCTTCATTTCTGTTATGATCTAATTGTTTTGTCAAAGCAAAGGCGATATAGGAGACATGTATGTATCCTTTTTCATGTATGATACTATAACTTTTCACAACCAAGAGTTTTAGGTTCAGTTCTCATACATTATCAACTCGCGCAAATCCATCCAAAGTGTGCGTGATCCTTAATATCATTAATTGAATTTCAGTCATAGTATCTTTCTTTTAAATTTTCTATTTACAATTGTGCGTAGTTTTGCTTAGTTTATTTTAAAATTGTTTTTGCTCGTGCAAGATTGTTGCTTTTGTGTGGCGTGTGTCGCTTATACTGTTTTAATCGTTTTATCTGTCAGTTCGATTTACTTTGCTTGCGTTGTTCGGTCACTGTGCTCTCTTAGTGGATGAAAATTGCTCTTCAATCAAACAGTTCGAAAAAATTACGTCTTTCGTAGTGGATTTTCAACGCTCATTTTAGATCTTGACCGATTCTAAACATGATTTGGTAGCCTGTGGAACACATCAGCTGACGTCACATCCTTGCAAATAGCCGAGCGGAAATGTCGCATCGACTTTTCGACTTTCAAGATCAAGTTTTGATGTAAACGAATGTTAATACAAGCTCAAATTCAGATTGACATAATACAAAAAAAGTTTTATTTTATGATTAAAATCGTTCGTGTCATAGGCGCTTTAAAGGAGTCAGATGTAGAACTGGACTCAATTTAGGTATCCTGCTGATTTTGTTTTTAGCAGATTATAATTATGTTCGTTCAGATATGCATAAACTTTTACCTGCTACTGGAGGCCCGACCGTCATAGGGATACCAGTGACGAGATACAACAAGCCAAACGCCTGGGCAAGTTTTTTCCTGCCGGCTATATCCCCCGTCAAGACTGCTATTAAAACCACGAAACAACCGTCATGGAAGCCATACAACCAACAGTAAGCCACAATAGAGCTGTATGACGTAAAGACTGGTAAAAGTGTAGTCATTACACTGCATATCAGCAGACATAGCTGGTAGAGGTACACTCTGTTAACTCGTGGATGATCAGACAATCGGCCAAAGAAGACTTTGCCAAGTGTTTGTGATATAGCAATGTAACCAACAAGAACCGCTGATTGCCCTTGAGGAATGTTTAAGTCCTGGCAATGTCGAACCTGTTGAAGTGAAACATAAGTTTGCTATTATCTATTATCTAATATCTACTTTGAGAGAACTTAAAAAGGTAAAAATCATCATCTTTAAGATCATCCACATCACCATCATTATTATCACCATTATTATTATCACCAATATCACCATTACAACCACCACTATCATCATAATCAACAACATAATGCATTACCTTCATAACATCATCATCATCATCATCATCTTCATTTTCATCCTCCTCTTCTTCATCCTCATCCTCATCCTTATCATCTTCATCTTCATCCTCCTCCTTCTCGTCCTCATCATCATCTTCACCCTCCTTCTCCTCATCATCATCTTCATCATCCTCCTCCTCCTCATCTTCATCCCCGATCCTCCTCCTCCACCTCTTCCTCCTCCTCTTCCTCTTCCTCATCTTCATCCTCGATCTTCCTCCTCCACCTATTCCTCCTCCTCCTCATCATCACCTTCATCCTCAACTCTCCCCCTCCTCCTCCTCCTCCTCCTCCTCCTCACCTTCATATAACATTATCATCATCCTCCTGTCTTCATCATCTTCACCAATACCATTTAGGCCCGAACGCAAAACTTCTGTTAGAGGAGGGGGAGGGGAGGAAAAAGAAAAGATTTGTTTGCACACCTAAGACATGACGTCATCTTATCACAAATCGCATATTTTCAGTACTGTCAGCATAAAAATTTTAAATTTATTCTTTATTTGTATATACGTGTTTACCTATTTTTAAAACGAAATATATCTAATACTAATTTCACTTACCAGGTGAACATAAGGAATGTAAAAGCCAAATAACACAAGTCCCACAACCGCTACCCACACAAGATACGCTTTGTTCTTCAGCAATGAAAAATCCATTTTTTTCATATTAGTTTCTTTCTTCATCACCGGATGGCTGTCGGGAACTGGTATGAGCTGGTAAAGGACACCGCTAAACACCAACACTGACGAGAACGCACTTAAGATTTTCAAAGTTGTGCGCCAGTTGAAGTGAAATTGCAGAAAGTTGACTAAAGGAGCAAGGGCGATTGTACCAACGCCGGCACCTGAAAGGCCTAGACCATTGGCTAGAACTAGGTTTTTAGAGAAAAACTCACTAAGAACCAACACAGACGAATAGTAACAAAGACTGCCTCCCAGTGCGAAAAGCACGGTGTAAGTAAGGAACATTAAGTAGAGGCTCTTCACAAGTGAGGTACAGAAAAGTCCAAGTGCAAAAAGCAAGCCTCCAACAATAGCGGCAATACGACATCCAAGCTTTGTGCACAAGGTAGTTGTGAAAGGACCGATGATAAAAGTTAATCCGAAGGCACTGGACCCAACCCAAGCTGAAAAGAGATAAAACAATAAATGTTTTATATAGGCAGTTGATGGTTTTAATGATTGTGTTTGATGTGGTGATGATGATGTTGCTGTTGTTATTGTTTTGGTAGCAATAAAGGCTGGTGATGATGATGATGGTTGTGGCGATGGTGGTGATTATGATGGTGATGAGGATGGTGGTGATTATGATGGTAGTTATGGTGATGATAGTGGTGAGGATGGTGTTGAGGATGTTTGTGAGGATGGTAATGTTGGTGCGGATGATAATTACGGTAGCTGTGATGGTGGTGACAATGGTGGTGAGAATGATAGTGGTGAAAATGATAGTGGTGAGGATGATAGTGGTGACGATGATAGTGGAGAGGATGGTAGTGGAGAGGATGGTAGTAGAGAGGATGGTAGTGGTGAGGATGATAGTGGTGAGGATGATAGTGGTGAGGATGATAGTGGAGAGGATGGTGGTGGTGGTGATGATAGTGGTGAGGATGATAGTGGTGAGGATGGTGGTGGTGGTGATGATAGTGGTGAGGATGATAGTGGTGAGGATGATAATGACGGTGGCGGTGAGGATGGTGTTGACGGAGATAGTGATGAGAATGATGGTTGCGAGAATGATGGTAATGAAACTGACTCTAGCTAATCATAAAATGAGTACAAATGTAGTTGCAAATATTATAGTATATCATGTTTTTAGAACTTCAGTCGCCAAAAATAGAAGTTCATTGTTCGTTTTCAGTTAACAAACAGGCTCAGTTCCCCCGAGTTATTCGCTTTGGAACATTCTACCTAATAACATCAAAAAATACTAGTATTCATTTATTAATAAAAATGATTGTAATTTTTTTCTATAAAGAACAAACTCGAAGCTGTTTACATTTTCCCTAGTGAAAACCTTTTCTAATACTTCTTATTCTTTGTTATTTTTTACACATTTTTATCTTTATAAAATCATTTTTAGTAACTAAGTAAGGAGAGTAGAGTAGAGTAGAACAAGAGCAAATAGGGAAACAAATATTGAGAAATATTTGAGAGCTATTTTATCCTTATGCCTCGGAACTCCAACCCCGTCTCAAAACTCCTGGCTATGCCACAATAACTAAGTATAGACTGAACCGTATAGATGTCACTTTTACTTTTAGTTCTGTTATACTCCCACTTTGTTAGTTTTTAGTTGTAAACAGCTATCTCATTGGGGACAAATGTGTTTAATAATTGAATAAAGTCAAGTCTGAGTACATAAAACAATTTGTGAACTAAAAAAAGTATTCAGTGTTGGAAACACTACTTCTGTCACACGAATATAATATGACTAATAATTGGCTCATCTGACTAGTGTTCTCTATTTGCTGGTCAAATTAATGGTTTAATTGTATTTATGTTTTCCTATAAAGTTTTAAAAATAGAACTGTTGCTGTCAAAATGTGACTAAAATGATAATCAGTTAGTGATTGCTTATTCATGATGTACATATGTAGTTTTACCTTGAATTCACTAAATTGGGCACTAATTAAGACCACCTTGGTATATCGGGCAATATCCCTTAAATCTACAAATAAAACCTTTCTACATAGTTAGTATCAATAGGAACGAATCATTTGAGAGTGATTCGATCATGAGTTATTTTTTAAGAAAATTTGTCTTATCATCCATTATTTTCTATTTTCTGTTGTTCGTAATTCATGATTTCTAACATATAATGGAATATTAATTCCAGTGATTTAAAATTATTCACTAAATTTCCAGCCATGATTCCCGATTAGAAAATCTGCTTCAATGCTTCAACCGAACCCCCAAATTAATATAAAGTAATATAGTCAAAGCAAGATCGGTTTGTGTTGTACGATGCGGCTTCATAATCACAAGTATACACAGCCCAAGAAGTGCCACTAACAGTAAAAATGAAGCCATCAAAATAAGTAGAAACGATATAGGTTAGGGTTGGTACTAGGTGGCAAAAAATGAATCTGAATGCTATATAACATGCAAGAATAGTTGCATGCTCCCCGTGATCATCAACATGATAATTTATTTTTAACAGCAAACAAGATAAAGGTCCCTCAGAAGTTAATTTTTGATCGTGGAAGTTGTTCCGATACAGCGGAAATGATACTGAAACAACATAAACAGATGTAATATGTGAAGCTAACTTGAAACCTAAACAGCTAAAATGGGCACTACTATAATAATGATGGCCGCGTTGGTGACAGTCATTAGTTACCCATAAATATACCATAGATTAGCCTGAAATTGTTAGTAATAATATCACAACCAACACTATATCGACTTCGTGTGTGGCAATATTACGAAAAGAGCAAAAATATTACAACTAGTACTATGTTACAGCTACTCAAAAAGCTGTATTTCACGAACAAGACTTGAAACTTTGTAATATACACTCAACTAAAAAAGTAAATAGATCTATAAGAAAGTTAAACTTGAAACAGAAAGCATGTATTTCTTAAAGCGTTATGATTTTCTATTATTTGTAGTAACAGATCTTGAGATAAGTTTTAATTTTGCCTGATGCACATCAAATTAACCTCGCAACTTGACCGGATATTTTCAAGGTTTGTTATCTTTTACACAAACTATTGCACAAAGCGAAACTTATATAAACCCCCTTTGAGAATTTGAAGCAATATATTGTCAAGAGCGGCTTTAATTCAGAGCATAAAAATGACTGAATGCATACATTAAAAAAACTATATTACAGAATGATTATATTTCAAAGCTTTTGAGCTAAATAACAATATAATTGAACGCAGGGTTTGAATATAGGAATCTTGGGCAAAAGAAAAACTTGAGAATAAATCTTTGAATGCATAAAGTTATGAAAGCATCAATAGAGAAAGATAAACAAATATTAAACTAGATATTATTATTATTATTTCCCTATAAGCTTGCTGGCAAGTAAATAAAAAAAATATTTCAATTTCAGCAACAAAATAAAATGATAATGTTTGCATAACAATATATCTAACACGCAAACTTTTTCCATGAAAAAAACAACACATTGCAGACACATTTTTAAAACCAATAAAAACGATTATAGAGGTTTAAAAAATTATTTCTATTAAAACTATTTGTTAACCGTTAAACAAGCAAAAAATATACATAAAACTTCGAATTCTATCGACAAAGAAAATATTATGTATGGAAATTATATGCAGGAAACTTTCGAGAATTCAGTGTTAAGCTAGGCCTTGCCGTCGATATTGGTGCCGCCGGCACTGAATGAAATTCGTTAAAAAATGTAACATGCCTTTATCCCTCAAAGAACCTCAATTGCTTCAGCTTTAAAAATACTTTATCACGAAGAGCTATGTCTTTAGAGTCAGTGAAATGACTACGAAGATACAAAAATGATACTGTTATTTAAATTTAGCCAGCCGGAATCAAACTGGCATAACATTCACCTTATACTTCGTTTCAACCTAAGGCTTGTTTTTAACTTGTTCATCTGAATAAAGATTTTGAATTTTAGTAGTTAACTAGTATACAAACGAGTGATATGTAATTCTCTACTGTTTGACGTCGAAGGTAGCACAGTTTCGAATCGATAAACCCAGGTCGATGAATGTAATTCTTTGGCTCGACCGGTTTCGAGTTTATATATGCGGAGTTGAGTTTATATTTAACTGAGTCAGTGTTATATATTTTCTAGCTTCTAGGTGTAAAACAAACAATGCTGTTTGTCCTGGAATTGTAGCTGTAGTTGCAGTCGAGCAAGGAAATCGATAAAGTACACATTTGAGTACAAACTCATTAGATGTTGACGAAAAAACGAATAGCCACTGCGATATTTTTATTAGTTCAAGCACTTGGTATTAAAAACGTTGAGAACATAATCTGTTTACATACATATATACGCTACTTATTGTTTCTGGAATGGTCTGGAATCGTCTAAGCATCTATGAAAAGCGAAGTTATCGATGCTAATGTCTTACCAGTTATAGCTTTGCTCTTGCCAAATTCTTTCAGAAGATCAATGTAAAGAAGTCCAAACACGTTGTTTACTCCCATAACAACGAACTGACTTAAAAATGAACCGAGGACAACAAACCAGCTACATCCTCCATCTAGAGTGCCTTTAGCACATTTCACCCTTGACATTGCTGTGAAAAAGTCGCATCAAATATTGGTATAAAGATTAAATGTTTCGATTATAAGGACTAAGTTTGTACTAACTCCTTGTCAAAAACGAAAATACCGTCAACACTGCTTACCTGTTCTCAGTTTCTGATTATTGAATATATGTTAACCAAGTATTTGAAGCTTCTTGAAAAAATGTTGAGACTGCCTTGCACATTTTGCTGTTGCGTTTGATGTTTTGTCATTCAGATGGACAACTTTGAATAATTTGTTTTGCATTTCGTTTAAAAAACAACCGGTTATTCAAGTCTATCGCTAATATGAATATTCAATGAAGGAACATAACAAAAGTGACAAATTTGCTGGTAAGGAGTTAATTTGCTGTTTTGGTCCTAAATTCTCAACACTTCACGCTCATTTTTTACTGCTTTAGATCAACAACGAATATATTTTTGTTTTTCTTTTTGGATTGCGAAAAAAAAAAACAATTGTGCGTATTTTTAACTTCAAAATGCGAAAGACAATTCCACTCCTCAAGCGTAAAATCGACACATGTATTTTTAGTTAAAATTATTCATGCAAATGTGACAGTGTGCGGAAATTTATTGAAAGAAAATATTACGTCACCTCGTAAAGCTGAAGCTATCTGCTCAATGTTTCTCTTTTCTTGGCCATAAAAACGTTTTTTTATTACAAAGTACGTGAATATCAAGATACTCAATAAATATATTTCAATGTTTCCCTGCATGTGCGGTACCAAAGATGAAATCAATTTATATTTGCGATTTAGCAAGTTTTATTTTTATAATAGACAGTTTCGACTCGTTTGAAAGCCAAATAAAAGTGTGTAATGTTCAGCTGACCAGTTTCTGTTCCTCATCATCTAAATACACTGTCTTTAAATAGGTTAATACTATTTTAATCAGCTTCTAGCAGTAGCACCAGCAGCAACAGATGTAATCTTCAAATAGATGATCGATCTCATTTATGTATTATGTAATTAGCCTGCCTGAAAGCAATGCAAGGATCGTGACAGCCACATGCTGTTGACGGTACTGCAAAACTCAGAATTCATAACTCTTTTCCGCAAGGAAAAGGCAAAGCAAGAGATTGACAACAAACTGGAGTGTGACAATAAACTGTGCTGTGGAGCGCAGGCTGTACCGCGTTTATTGGCAAAGGAACTAAACTTTTAAAATTACTTACATAAGTTTATAATTCTACAATCACAACTGAACAGTTATGCTAATAATGCTAGTTATCTTTTACAGCAATTAAATGTTTCAATACGTAGGCTAAACAATTATTCATTTTGGTAATTACTACATATTCGTTACAAAATCACTCAGTCTGTGAGCACCTAACAGATTTGGTAAATGAAAGACGCAGAATATACGTTACAATTTTTTTCACCCAAATAATATTTTTCGACAATCATCGTTCTTTGACATTTGATAGTTGCAATACACATCATTCCTTCTGTTAACAAACTCAGCGCACGACAAGCGCAAGATATTCCTTACAAATTCTTTTACACCGTGATATCATGCTGACTTCAGCACAATACTGAGCTGAAATATTTGCTTAGTGAGCATCTGACACCTTCAGCGCACGGTAGGCGCGAATATTTGTTACACAATCATTGATTCTGGAACCATCCGAAGTACCAACACATTTAATGCTCAAAACATACGCTATGTACACAATGTTAATACACACGGCACACGACACTGGCGGATAACATTCATCACAAAATGCTTTTATTTGTGAATACTTGAAGCTTCAACGTTGTAAATATCAAAATATGTAGCTCTGAAATTACTCGAGACCATCTAAATCTAGGAACACAGATTTAAGTAAATAACAAATACGACTTTTCGTTCAGAGAAGCGTGCTCCACTCGGTATGGAAACCAGAGATAGAAATTCCCCATCATATAGCTTCCTTTTCTGATGTAGGATAAAAAACTCTGGAACGTACTCTTCCATCGATGCGTCAGCTCAAGCTCTGGAGATTAGAGCCGCTAAAATTTATTTCATGAAAGATATTAAGCAAAAAGTCGGGATTCGAACACGTTTCCGCACTTTAACGGCGAGAGATCCGAATCGAGGTTTACCTTTCCTGTTTATCTATCTATCGACAATGTCGAAAACGTGTAAGCTCTCGTTGTAATCAGTCAGCGGTTTTCCCATGGTCAAATTAAAATGTCGAATTTTGTGTCGGGAGCAAAAAGTTACTTTTCTAAAAGGTGTTTTCTAACGAACTTCTCGCTTCTCCTGTATACACAAATTAATGATGGACATGGCGATTGTTTGAGCCATCTCGCTTCACATTCGAGTCAACCCAAAACGGGACGTGTTTCTAGAGCTATTTTGCGACTTCAAATTGGGATTATTCTTCCTGGCAATTACCGCAAGTATTGAACAAATGCTGGAAAGATTGTCGTGCTTTGCTTTACCGCGAAAACAAGTTTACGGTGAGCTGTTTGTGTCAACGTGTTTGATGTCGGAGAGCTGCGTGCCAAATGTTGCATAATTAGTCTTTGTCGCGATATGTCTAATATGAATTGCCCTAAACATTTTTCTTGCTGTTGATATCTGTAGTTTTTTATTCAACTTGTAAATGGCTAGATCTGTAAAATTTTGCAATATCTAAAAGTTATTAGTTTATAAACTTCATGTTTCCAAACCGGTCAGTATAAAACACGGACTGCGGACTACGGACTGGGTATAAAACACGGACTGGGGATTAAAATACAGACTAGGACTACGGACTAGGACTACGGACTGGGTATAAAACACGGACTGAGGTAGAAAATATGAACTAGACTACGAAATGGATATAAAACTCAAATGAATAAAAATGAATTATGGAGTAGGTATTTTAGACAGCATATAAACGTAATCGTAGCTGAGAAATACTCAAGTTGAAGCTGGTAAGACTTAAACTTTGCAAGGAAACTTCTTGGTTCAAGAATATATTATTGGGGTAAATAATTTATGAGATTTGATAAAAAAATATGTACGGTATTTTTATCGTAACGTGTCCTGTTGCCTTTACATTGTGACTAAATGCCCGGCAGTTGGTAATCGTCTTAAATGGACTAAATCAAATACCCGAAAGTTATAGACTTATGCCCCTTCTACACGTACCCGCTGACTTTTTAATCCGCAAATATTTTTATGCGGATACACCTAGCGTCCACACGTGTCCGCCGTATACGCTCGGTGTATCCAGAGATTCCTGTATACGCTCTCCACAGTGGAAATTTCTGTGTATCCGGATACGTGTGGACCGTTCATATCCGTATATTTTTGTATACGCTAACGTCACAGTATCAGAATCAGTCTTTTCCGCGCGAGATTTTGACTAATCCACTGAGATAGCCGGATACGAATCGGATAGGCGTGGACGGTTGTATACGATTTGTATACGCTATACGTGTGGACGCAGATATTTTTGTATCCGGATGAACAAAATTTGCGGATACATCTCCGGATACGTGTGGACGGGGCATTATAAATCATTTTAAAGTAAAAACACAGAAGACCCCCTGCAGGAATCGAACCCGGATTTTTCGCATGGCAAGTGATTACCTATGCGCCACTGAAACCGGTGACAGCCAGTTTTTAGATTACTTATCTTGCCACCCTTAAAATGCCTATGAAAGCAAAAATGTCTAGGATTTGTTTGAAAAGATCATGATAAGAAAGACAAACTGGCAAAATTTTAGAGTTAAATTAAATTGTCGAGATACTTCACGTTTTGGAAGATTCAAGTTCTTAGGTTAGCATTAAGATGCACCCGTCATTTTGGCTTCAATACGGACAATATTTGGCAAATTAATTTATAACCAAACATATTTAGGTTAAATACGTTTCTTTCGATAAATTGTCAGTTTTTGAAACCTACCGACTATCGAGTACTTAGCAACTGCGTTTTTTTTATAAAGAAAATGATGTCTGTGATTTAATATATCTCGAAATAAAATTTAAAAGCGTCGCCAGTTGTCATACTTCAGTAATTTTACAACCTTTTTTAAAGATCAAAATTGAAAAAACTAAAAAGAACTTACTTTCAAATCGTGGGAATTACCTTTGACACCCGCAGTCTTGGAGCAGCAAGGGAGCACATTGATGAACACGTGACATTTATGGCGCAAAAATAATATCCTCTCTTCTATGCGCTGAAGTTATCTGACAGCCTGTATTTTTACCATTCAGCAAACATTTAACCCACTCTTCAGTATTTTGCTGTATTTTAATCCCCAGTCCGTATTTTGTATACCCAGTCTGTAGCACTAGTCCGTACTTTATACCTCAGTCCGTGTTTTATACCCAGTCCGCAGGGCCGTAGCCAGCGTCAGGCAGGGAAGGGGGGGGGGGGGGCTAATGCCCTCCCTAAATTCTGAAAAACCGGATGTAATATTTTGTATATTAAAATTTTAAAAAGCATTTTTTATACTATTCTGAATCTTCTTATGATCGCGATTCAGAACAAAAAAAGAAGATATTACTAGTTGTAGCTCTCGCTAAGTGACAACGAGCAACA
>JAOBRB020118934.1:0-13573 GCA_027575285.2 Zoanthus pulchellus
ATCGCAGGTTAGCTCCCAGCAGACACTGATACTCATTTACCTACCCCGGAAGGATAGAAAGCTGAGTTGGCTTAGGCGGAAAAGAAGGTCACACAACTATTTCAATCTCGGCAAACTGCTGGGATCGAACTGGGAACTTTGTGGTTGGAAAGCAGAGATCTTACCAACTGCGCCAACCACATCCGCCCGACTATCTAAGATTGTGTGGCTATATTACTACCCACTTTATAATTATCGAATTATAATGCACTCTTTAGGTATGAGATCTTGTATTGATTAATAAAGGCACCGCACTGGTATCACAAAAGAAGGTAATTCTGCTTCAGCTATATACTGTTTTACAATATAGCAATGATATAACGCGTGCTCTGATTGGTTCAAATCTATGCTTTATTATAACGATAAGGCCATGGTTTTCGCCTGCTTGTTTTGGAGCTTGTTTTGCCGCTTGTTTTGCTATATCATAAAGCATTAGAGCACAACTTTCTATGACTTTTAGGCCAAATAGAGCACTTGTGATGTTTGGAGAGACACTCGAAACGTTGTAAAATCACTTGCTTTCGGCTCGTGATTTTACAAAGTTCTCGTGATCGAAGCGCGGTTGGTTCCTGCTTTATAGCCTCCCAAAACTTTTGACTTTCAAGAGCTTCTTAGCTGAATCGAGTCGAAGACCAGCTGTTATTTCCGATGCTGGACCTTTTCAAAATGAGGCAATTGCAATTTATGAGTGAAGCAGCTGAAATGTCCATTGATATGGCTTCCATCACTTATTACGTTTCAGCGGATATTTATAAAAATCCTATAACGTGCAATCTTCTCTGACAAACAAATGAAATTAAGAAATCACGCTTTTCCCGAAGCCTGTGCCTGTAGGAAAACAAGCGAGTAAATCAGCCGTTGTAAACAGCTTCTTAACAGAAGAACTTTTTTCCTCTTATACTTGAAAATTAAACCCCTGCCAAGCTAAATAATCTTAGGCTTTTCTAAAGTTTTCCCGAATTAT
Source organism: Zoanthus pulchellus (assembly GCA_027575285.2). Classification (NCBI taxonomy): domain Eukaryota; kingdom Metazoa; phylum Cnidaria; class Anthozoa; order Zoantharia; family Zoanthidae; genus Zoanthus; species Zoanthus pulchellus. Next base: position 1,004 of record JAOBRB020118934.1, read on the forward strand.
CATTCCATGTTTTCCTCCATTTTGGTTTTTCATACAAATATTTAAAGCACTGTGAACTATGATTGATACTTGAAAATAAAGACATCCAAGTCGCACCAATCAGGAGCTCCGTTCGCTGGCAAACGGGGGTTTCCAAAATTCGGGGATTTGTCCGCAAGCGTTTCCTTCATTCCCTTTCGCACTCCCTTCTCTCGCTCTTTTGCTCTCGCCCCAATTTTTGCGTGGCCAAAAAAGAAAATCTGGCCAAAAACCAACGGAAACGCTTGTTACGCAGGCTTTACCCTCCTTGTTGGCTATTTACAAGCTCATATCTAACGCGCGGTCTTGGAATAATTGTTAATTATCGTGCACAGGTTAACTATAACACGGATGAAGTGTGTACCTCTTCTTCTTTTCTCTTCTTTTCTTCCTGTGCTTTCACCCACTCCCAGCCACCCTGTGGTACCTCGGATTCCTCCTCATGTTCAATATCCATCCGCCACTGGAAATATAATCATTTATTACATAAATATGAGCGTTTTATAGAAAAATACACGACTCGTAGATTTCAGAGTAAACTACATCCTGGATACGAGTAACGTGCGTTGACGTCATTCTTGTGTTTTCCCGTCTTTTTCGTCTAAGTTCTTTTTAATTTTCGAAATACTCATATCTATGTAATACAAAGAACATTACACTTTGGCTGGAACATATGAAGTTTATACTCTCGTGGAAAAAAATTTCAATATTTATCTTTTGCACTGCCCTGTAATATCCTCTATAAATTAATACTCAAAACAACATAAAATAAATACGTCGAGGTAAATTTTGAAACTACACCATTCTTATTAATATCCTCTTTGTTAAAATCACAGTTGGAAAACAAGTATATCATAAACAAATTACTAATCATCACATTGTGAGCAGATTATATTTTCCTCAATGTTGTCCTTCGCATAAATGTCACGTCTTTTCTTACTCAAGTTATCTAATCAACACTACTTCTTTCGTCATTGTTGCATATCTTATAAACCCTAGTTTGTAATTTTAACCCAAAGCCAGTTAATGTGAACGGGCCTTAATGATTCACCTACTAAATAAAGTTCATGAACAAAGCTTTAAAATCTTATATCTATAATTGATTTATGAGCAACTTTACAATAGCATCTTTTAGTTTTTAACTTATTCGTGCGCATGCGCAAGCAGTGATTAATTATCGCGTGGGTGAAATGTCTACGGAAGTGGTGTAAAAAGAAAGGAAAGAAAATGTTTTTCGTAGACGAAAGTGAAACTGTCCTGTGAGCGTGGCTCCATGGCAGAACTTTTGACTTTAGCATAGACGAACTTAGTTGGAGACACGTATTGAGGGAAGAAGGCACGTACAGAGGGGGAAAGCACGTACTGAGGGGGGAAGTCACGTACTGAGGGGGGAAGGCACGTACTGTGGGGTGAAAGCACTTACTGAGGGGGAAAGTCACGTACTGAGGGGGGAAGTCACGTAATGAAGGGGAAAGTCTTCTGAAATCTTAAGAGGGCACAAAAACACTTTATTTCTACGATTAGCGACCAAATTTATGGGGGCGCAGCTGTATCCCTGCCCTTCCTGATAGCTACGTCCGTGACAGTTCCTTGCAGCGCTAGCGGTATTGCGAGGAGATAAATAATCTGGAACAAAAGGTACTCAATGAACGCTTCTAGAGAGCGTCTTGTTAACTTAAATATGTGTTAACTTAAATATGCCAGGCTATAATGCGTTTTTCTTACTTTGCAATACAATTTATTATCAAAACATTTCGAAAAAAGTCAAGTTTTAATCATTACCCTGTTTTAGTGTTTAATATTATTGTACATTACATGCATGAGCTGCCCCCGGGGAAGAGGGTGGGGAGGGCAACTTTGGAGTACAAAGGATAGGGATGATAATCGGAAAAGGAGAAAAAATACCCCAAAAATACCAAAGCGCAAAACTTTTCGATCCTAAAAATACCTCAGACCAATGAATAACCCCTATAAAGATCCCTATTAAATATATACAATAACTTCGATTTTTCTCTTAAGACCCCTAAAAAACACCAAATTGCCAATTTTGACCCTAAAATACACGAGCACCCTTATTATACCAATAAAGGGACTAACCCCCCCCCCCGCCATTCGGGATGAGCAGGCTATAAAATCATTTACCACCCTTTATCTTACCTCCTCATCCTCCTCTTGATCAGGCGCATTTCCTAACAATGAATTTAACATCAAATAAAAAATCAAATCATATCAAGCTAAATTATTTACAAACTAGCGGTTTTTATCGAAAGTGAAGTTCTGCGATATCCGAACTGCAAAAATGTTTTTGTATTGGATACAAATATCAAAAAGTCGTTCATAGCCAATCCTACCGTATGGATCATTTAATTATATATTTCAAGTAAAACTTGAGTTCAAAATTAATAAAAAGAAATAAAATCAAAAACGGACATACACAAAACATGAAATCAGCATTAGAACGAATATATATACAATTTATATACAAGAACAATTCAAATGTTTATAAACATAAAATGGCAATAAATGAAACTATCAAATAAACTTGCCACGTCGGGCGATTTATTCTGTGTCATCGTAGACCAAAGGACTTGATCTGGCAGATAATTCAACATGACATCTCCTTCGATTAAAACACAATCAACGACCCCGCTCTCTGTTGTCCACGTCGAAATATCACACAAATCACATAAGAAAGCTAAAAGACTCATAGAAGCACACTCTTTCCTCTAGAAATGTTGCTAAAGCGACTTTGATGAATACTTTCTCGAGTCACATTCAACATGAAAAGTTTTGCAAACTCATCTTCGCCTGGAGACAGCAAGAAACAAAGACAGCCACTGATTACATATACAGTACTGCAGGCGCTAAAACCGAAATTGCTAGCCAGCTCGCCAGCCCACGAAATCGACTTTGCTCACGGTATCATCTTGCGCCACAGGAAGCCCATTCGAAAATCTAGCTTGTAATTGTTACACTGAAGTTGTTCACTTCAATCAAAATCGTTGTGTTTTTAAGATTTTCATCCTAAGGTTTATATTTTTAAATGTTGTTCAACTCACCCGTTTTAAGACTAAGAGATCAATTTAAATAATAACAACAATAAAACGCAGTCAAGGACTGCATGGGCTTCTGCCGTAATAGATTTTAGTAGTGTAGAACCTAAAGAAAAAGGGTGAAAGCGAATTGTCGAAAAAAACTAGCCAACAAATGTGAAAGGTTTCAGGAGATTTCAACGTAACGAGTTTTTACTAATTATCTAGTACCAGAAGATTTACGTAATGAAACTATTAAGCTAACGTCCCATCAATTGTTATAAACTCATTACTTTGCAAATGTTAGATGACTAAATTCCGTCAAAATTCATCAAAGTCAAACCAGTCATTACATTACAGACACGATGACATGGGGCTTTCAGCTTCTAAAGATGCAGAAGCCCAGTAAAAAAAGCAGAAGCCCCAAATACTTTTTTTTTATTTACAATAGCGGTTCCATCAATTATTGTATTTAGTAATGAAAACGAACACGATGAATAAACACGTTTCGACCTATCAAAATTTGCAGAAGAAGCTCAATAATCGTTTTAAAGCGTACATTTAATAAGTAAGTATAAGAAGAAAAAATTACAACACCTACACTCGATACAACTACGAACAAAGGTTACTTTTTGTAAAATTTTCCCTAAATTGTCGTCTAAAACCTCAACGAAATTCCGAAAAGCCGCCATACATTTAGAGAAACAAGCTACCAGATTCTGGCGGGAAAATGTCTTTGTAGGAGCGCCTACATCCGGGACATTTGCTACATAACTTTTCATATCTTCACTTGTGAAAATAAGGAAAAGTCGCCCACGGTAAACACAATTAACAACATCATAATATACTTGAAAAAATTGCTCAATTCTGATTGGCTGAGGAACAGTGCATTTTGAGGTAACACAGTGCAAAAATAAGGTAACACAGGTATTACTCGATGCTAATTGGCTAAAAAACAATAAAAAGTAAGGACAGCCAATAAAATCACACTTTATACGAAAGTAATAGTTGCTGTCGGTAAACAAAGAAATGGCCGCGACTTTTGAAAGATTTGAAAAGGCGACAGAAAAAACAACTCAACAATTGAAAGATGGTTCAAAAATATATATATACAGCTAAAAGTGCCAGGTTCTGGCTGTCTGTGTGGGAGAATTGGTGTGAGCACAATGAAATTTCCAAGGAAATAGCTAAGCTTGAACCGAGCGAGTTAAACGCTTTACTCGAGCGATTTTATGCGGAAGTACAATGAACGCGCGTCACTTTGAATAACTAACCGAATTTTTCATGTATATTATTAATAAGTAATCATACGACTTCTCGTTCAATTTTGAAATAATTTGCACTCGTGTGTTTTCAAAAAAGCTCAAATTGCATTGGCCCTACGGGCTCATGCAATTTTCATACTTTTTTGAAAAACCCACTCGTGCAAATTATTTCCAAATTGAACTCGAAACCGTATGATTACCTACACTAATAAAATAATTTCACAAGCATCTGAGGAAGTCTTTGCTATTAAAACTAAAAAGCCATTTTAAGCACAAATAATTCTGATTAGCGACATAGCTAATTAGTCAAACATTTGTAATGATGTAAATATAAAATGATTCGAATTAAAAAAGAAAGATGATGAAGCTTATAACCATATTAAGAAATACCTACCGTAAGATGGTATTTCACCCAGTGTTCGACAAAACTCTGAGGTAGCATCAAGCACAATTGACCCTGTGTTTAAAACAAGCAACGGATCTTACATCTTTTCTTATTCACCATGTAAACGCTCTTTTTTAAAACCAACAAAACAAACATACAGTATTAAGAAAATATAGGCATTTACTTTGTGCAGAGGACACAGATTTTTGAACCAATCAAAAGAAAGATAAATCTTGCCCCAACCCTATTTCGTCCAATCACAAGCCTTGTTTAATTCTATGTCCTCTACACGAAGTAATACCAGTAAATATGGTATAAAAAACTCATAGGCATAAGAAAAATATGAATTTGAAGTATCACTTTGACAGCTTAACTCGACGAATAGTCGCTAGTTCTATCATCAGTAATGTTTGTTTGAATAAATTCAACAAATATTTATCGAAAATAAATCATTGTTATCTGTTTCTTTTTCAAAGATTTCTACTCAAACAAGTAAATCGCTTGCTCTGAATTTTTATTGTAAATCAATAAAATGTTTTCGTTATTCTTTAAGACGATAGAAGCTGTGATCTCGTATACTAACTATTGGCTGCGGAGCAAGCGAGCACTCATAAACAGGATTTAAGAAGAATAAATAGAAGGGAAGAATGAAATCTTAAATTCATCGCTTTTTACCAGAATGCATTGCATTTAACCAGAGTGCAATGGGCCACTTTTACAACAATGCATTGCGCTACGAGCAACACGTAGTTGTGACACTGTTTTAACGTGGATCGCAGTTGAGAAAAGTTTGTTGTTATGGTTTGCTATGATTTACCTGTAAAGCGATGTGAAGAAGATCGTTCTTGCAGTATTTGAAGTTTGTAAATATGAACGATTAATAGTGATATCTTAATTTAAAATCAGCAATCTCGCCCCCTCGGTCGAATTCATAAATGAAGAGAAATTCATCTCCATGATCCAAACATGAGTTTAAGCTAAAGCTTCAGAATTTTCACACATCGCGATGGACGTGTCAGAGTCTATTAACAATTTATTCTAGAGACAAATGCGCACCAGTTCACAATTTATAAGTCAGCTTTCTGCTCCTACAATTTCCACATCTTTAGGTTTTTGGATTTAGTAAAGAAGAGGTTGATGTGTAACGTTTTATGTTCAAACATAGTTGATGTCACTATGTGCAATTTGTCACAATTACACGATGCGTCGTGTATCAAGTTAGTGCATTCAAGGAAAGATACAAAATCAATGAACTAGGAAAATCAATCCAGTTCTACAACAGAGTACCACTTGGATGGGAAGGTTGCTCTTCAATCTAGTTCTGGTCACTGCATAAAATCACACTATCAACAACATGGGACGCAGTATTACTATCTCTTACAAACACTAGTTTAACAGTCATCATCATCATGATATCTTGTCGCTCTCTTTAACAAAATAGTTATAGTGGCCCATAGCGCCGGCGCTTATCTCCGGTTTCCATAGTGTTAAGCGGATGAGAGTCCTTGACTCCCCCTGGCCAGGCCACTAATCCATCGCAGGTTAGGCTCCCAGCAGACGCTGGTATCATTTACCTACCCGGAAGGGTGGAAAGCAGAGTTGGCTTAGGCGGAAAAGAAGGTCACACAAATATTCGAACCACGGCAAAGTGTCGGGATTGAACTGTGGACCTTGTGGCTGCAAAGCAGAGATCTTACCAACTGCGCCAACCACGTCCGCCCATTATAAAGTTGGTTAAAAGACTAACCTAGGTCATGAGACTCCTCACTCTTGATATTTCCAGTCGATGCAACTGTTTCTGCAACCTGCAATCGATTATCAACACTCAAATTCTCTTTACATAACAAATACAAAATAAAACATTTGGTAGTGAGAAAATGAGAATTAATCAAACAAAGATATCTACTGAAGATTAAAAGTGAAATTCTCTTAAAACTATTCAATGAAAAGTATGGGCTCACGTTGGGAGAATTCAATAATTTAACTGAAAGGGTTGATTGTTTAACAGTTTCCTAACGACTAATATGGCTACGATATAACGCGCGCTCTAATACGTTCAAATCTATGCTCTATTACAACGATAAAGTCATGGTTTTCGCTTGCTTGTTTTGCCGCTTGTTTTGCTATATCATAAAAGCATTAGAGCACAACTTTCTATGACTTTATGGGCGAAATAGAGCACTTGTGATGTTGGGAGAGACACGAGAAATTTTACAACATTCTCGTGATTAACATTTCGGACTGGAGTCCTTCCTCGCAGTGAATGCATGAGAAATCAGTGGTTACATAGCGAAGCAAATCAAGATAACACTACGAGATAGTTCTGTGAAAAACACAAAGAAATAGAAAGATAGACATGTGTGAGAAAAGAGAGAAGTTTAACAGAAAGTGAAGAGTGAATTTATCAGATTTAGATTTACAATACGCTACAGCACAATTTTAACCATTTCAGTTCCAGTAGTAATCAGCACCCAACTTCTCCTTACATAACTCATGTTATATAAAACAATTGGTAATGAGATAACGAAAATTGATCAAAAAGAGCAAACTGTTAATGATTAAAATGAAAATTCTCTCAAACATTTTCAATGAAAAGTATATGTTTATGTTGGGAGAATTCAGTTAACAAAACAACTGGGACTTGATGGGTTAAAAAGACTTGATCTTCAAACTACTAAATATCCGGCAGTCCATAGTTTTCAAATATATATATTTGAAAGAGTAAGGTCAACTGGCATAGTGGTCATCAGTCGTGCCTCCCACCTCTACGACCCGGGTTTGATTCCTGGTCTCGGCATGTGGGCTGAGATTTGTTGATCTCGATCTGACTTCGAGGGTTTTTCTCCGGGTACTCCGGTTTTCCTCCCTCTGCAAAGTCGACTTTCACGCCAAGATCTGAGCCGTCAAGAGATTAAACATTAGCCTCTGGCTAGGAAGAATGGGCAAACACTTCCTTCGCAGTTGACGTTAAATAAAGTATTTATTTATTTATATTCTTCAAACTTACCCATTTTATTTATTTAGACACCTTAAGCGCTTCCACACGTGCCGAAATTTCGAATTTTATAATGTAACATTTGAAAAAAATTTTGCCAGACACTGTTGGACACGATCTTTAATTTACTATAGAACAACGGGTTGTTATTTTCTTTCTAAATATATCTCCTTAAAACTCACTCATATTCAATTGAAAATATTTCTACAAGAATCAAAATTTCGAATTTTGTGTTTTACATTGGCTTGTGTGGAAGCGCTTGAAGCATCTAAAATTTAAACTCTAAACGGCAGTCTCTGGCGAAAAATTTTCCAAGTGTCACGGTTGGATGTTTCGTATACTATAGCTAGAGCCAACAGAAAACATACGATTCGAAATTTTGACTCGTGTTGAAGCGCTTGAGACATCTGATTAAACTTTAAACATTTTCGATTGAATATGGGTAAGTTTTAAGAATATATATTTGAAAAATGTGGACTGCCGGACGTATAGTCACTGCATTTCTAATAACACTGATTATTATATCCACACCCACTGGATATGAGCAATTGCGCGCTCTGATTGGTTACTCTACTACTAGGCTATCAGCTCATATCCCGTGAGTAGAGAAATTCAAAATGGCGGAGCGTTTCGCCCAACCAACCGAGGACGAAATAAAATCCTTAATTGAAAATAGAACCCCAAAGATCCCAAAAAAAGCAACAAAGTTTGGGATGAAAGTATTCGATGGTAAGAAAGACATTTCTTGTATTTCCAATGATTATTTGGACAGATTTTTACCAAAACTCTACTGTCTCTGTTGCTATTTGCCGGTTTGTTTACAGCCGTCACGCCGGCTAATTATAAACAGTTTTTGATTCTTTTTTTTCCCTCAGAATCCAGTGGATGTGGATATAATAAAACAATTATTCCACTCAATCTCGTCGTACATGGCTGATAGCCAACTCGGCGCTGCGCGCCTCGTCGGCTAAGAGCTCATGTACGACTCGATTTCGTGGAATAATTGCTAAATATACCTCAATCATGGCTCAGTAAAGGCCGGTACACACGGGGGAGCTTGCTCCCGTAACATGCATGCTCCAACACAATCGGTGCATGGTAACTAGTTGTAAATTCAAAATGGCGGCCAACACGATGAAAAAATAGGCAAATTTGATTGGCCAGCTGGAGACAGGTTGTTGCACTACAAACAGGTTTCAAGGCACACTGATTACGCAACAATATTTTTTTGCACGAAATCGTTGGTACAGACGAGGGAGCTTTGCTCCGGGGGCATATTGCGGGAGCGTGTTGCAAGAGCAAGCTCCCTCGTGTGTACTGGCCTTAAAAGTTAAATGCAAGATTACGAACCTTTTCCGCTCCAGAGGTTTTAGCTTTTTGCTTCAGCCGCCGAGACCTAGAAGACATAATCCTTTGATGAACAGTAATTACTACAAAAAGTATTCAATTATTCTAGAGAATAACTATTTATTCTATAAAATAACTATTAACTAAATTCCAGGCAGCAACTACTTATTCCATACAATTAAATCATAATTTATTCCACATAATAACTGCAAATACCACAAATTAATGGATATGAGATGATTATAGCCAACTCGGCGCTATGCTCCTCGTTGGCTATTTACCATCTCATATCCAACGCGCGCTCTTGGAATAATTGTTAAACATTTCTGCGAATGTCTAACGATTGTTGTCAACCGTCTATTGTGGCTGCAAGGCATTAGTATTATTAGTACTATCATTCAATGTTCAAGAGTTCTCGTGACAATTAAAGTTATATCAATAAGTAGATCGATAGAGGGATGTTCTTGTATTTACTGCAATAAAAATATAAATTTCAGAGATCAAAGTTAGCTGCTAATACGTACGCCATTTCACAAATACAAATTTTGCCAGTTTCAGGCCTATATGGGAGTAAAATAGCGTTGCTCGGTCACATTCTATTTTATTGATTCATCAGGTTTGCTAATTTTCGCCGCCAAAAAGGACTGTACGGGTCCTTTGCATTTTCGAGGTCACGTGATCATAACTACCTTTAAGTTATTGGTTATAACAAAAGCTAATGATGTTCAGAAACAGAAAGAGCAGGTTAACATAAGAAAGCATAACTTCAAGTCTTAAAAGATACGTATATTATGAATGAAAGTGAATATAAAATTAAAAATGTTTAAGGAAATGTGCTTTGCTCTCTAGTCATATAAATCCATACAAAATATCTATTTTCTGTTGCTTGTCATTCTTGTACATATAATCAATAAATGAAATTTTGCAACTTTACCACAGCCAACCTGCTCTTTCTATACTTCTTGGTGCTATTGAAGCATTAGAGCACAACTTTTTATTTCTTTATCGGCAAAATAGAGCACGCGTAATGTTGGGAGAGACAAGAGAACGTTGTAAAATCAAGGTAAGGTAGCTTATTGAATAAGTATGATCTTTTATACAACATCGCGAAGGAAAAGAAAAATATATTCCTATTTTATATTCAAAGAGAGTGAAAGAACAATAAATACAGGTTATTATTGAAAAATAAAGAAAAACGAGAAAGAAAATTGTGAAACGATAGCAGTGCATGTTTACATCTTGTACAGAGGACTCAAACGGCCGGTTTGTCCTTTAAATTCGATAACTTACGCTGTATATTTTATACTGCGATGTTCTGTTTACCTACAACCTTCTTATTCGATAAAATGTTTGAAAATAAAACTAAATTAGGTTGATAATTACGTGTTTTCTTAACAAAAACGTTGTGGTGTGTACGATTTACATTGGTTTTATACACTTGGATTATTATCTATCGGTATAGTTAAGGCGGGAGTACACCCCAAAAAACTTTTTCTTCAAATACAAACTTTTCAAGGAATTTATAGCATGTTTCAACATATGACTACAAATCATGACCAGCAACTAGCCACTACAAAAAATACCATAATACTTTTTGCTTGTCTACCGAAAGATTTGCATAAGCATTGTTTCCAGTTCCACTTGGGATCATTGTCAGTCCCAAGAGAAACTGGAAACAATGGTTATGCAAAATTTTGGGTACACAAGCAAAAAGTATTATGGTATTTTTTGTAGTGGCCAATTACATGATTGAGTATCTTGTTACCATGCTAACGAAGCCAGCTGGAATAAACTGCGAAAACCACCCCTTCCTTGAGAAAAAATTGAGCAAAAACAACAAAAATCAATGACCTAAAAATATTTCTTGCAGATGGCCAGTATGAATGTCTCTGGAATGAGCAGAGGATCTTCATTTATTTAAGTAATTGCTGAAAGAAAAATGTTTAAGTCTAAAATTTACAAAAAACAAGACTTTTTTCTTCAATTTCTCCTTGCCACACTAAAATAAAGCAGCAGAGTTACCTCGTTTTGTGTTTATTACAAAGAAGGTTTGCCCTACACAATATTCAGGCACAATATAATTCATGGCAAATTTGAAATCACAGAGTAGAAGAGTGTTTGCAATGAAGCATTTTTGCCTAGATACTAAAGCTCAAAATAATATGGGGTAGATAAAAAAATGCTGGAGTTCAATTTCAACACTTTTTCAACAAATAACAGTTGAAAGGGTTCGTGACACATCAAAAGAGAGAAAAAAAATGAAATAATCCAAGATTTGAAGCAGGCACCGGAGATTTGCCCAAAAATGAAAAAAAAAAGGCATTTTTTCGGCCGTTTTCACCTGAAACCGCCTCTTAAACAAATTTGAAAATCGATGCGAAGTGTCATGTGACTAACATTTACGTGTCATAGCACATACAGGAAATACCCAGTCCCCCAGGCTTTAATTAAAGAAAAAACAAGAGTTTTTATATGGCAACTCTCTTCCACAAAAAGCCTATTTTTCATACATTTGTTTGGGTGTACTCCCGCCTTAATTAGAAACCTACATAAAGTTATATCACGCACAGAACTGAACACCGGTGTAGTAATTAACACTATAAGTGTGAGGTAATTGTTAACTGACGAGTACACTAGCTACTTATTCTTATGTACTAAGACTAACAGTAAATTCGAGTTCTGATAATTTCACAAATTATTTGATCATGTGTGTATCTCTTAGTCTCTGATCTTTTTTTTTAACAAAGTAAAACTTTTTTTTCAGATAAAACAATTGCATAGTGTATCGTTTTTAATGAAAAATTTAAAAGATTTATATGGTTTATAGCAAATCCCTTCAGTGCTGCCGTACATTTTTCTTACATGGAATATTATATAATGATTTTTTCAACATTTTATTGAGTTTTCTTAAGCCGGACAAACTGTTTTGCGGAAGTAGTAAAGAAGAACAACAAAATTGATAAAGAGCGATTACAAATTGAGATTATCATCGTAATTATCTCAGATTTTCTGCAAATTATGTCAGTTAAGTTAATCTGCACGCAATTGACACCGCTATGTCTTGTAGAAAGCAGATCTTTAAAGATGGACCACGTAAAGACAATATGAGGTCACACCATTTTTTTTTGCATAAAGTCAAATTAGATGATATAAATATTTGATAAAAATAAAATTCAGCTCCAAGGTAAGTGCAGGCTGCACTGTACGATCCGCTCAAGAAGCTATATTTTTGAGGTTGTGCCAATACCGCCAAGATGTGTCAAAGCTTGTCCGTCGCTGAGCAGGAAATAATGAAAGTTTGGAAAATTGCTACCTATTATGTGAAAGGGTTAAGATTACACTATAATACCATGGGCCTTAGATCTTTTGAAAATTCCTATTTACAGCGTAGGTAAGCCTTGATTCATCTTAAGGAGGTCCACTACCTTCAAGATTTTTTTTTCTAAAATTTAGTTTTTTCAGAAACTTATACCACCCTGCGATTACCCATCATGAAACAAGACCAACACAATAAGCATTGAGTCAGGC
>JAOBRB020119147.1:0-12174 GCA_027575285.2 Zoanthus pulchellus
GTCCAGGGGGAGTCAAAGACTCTCATCCGCTTAACACTACAGAAACCGGAGATAAGCACCGGCTCCATGGGCCACTAAGCTCGAAAGGATTTAGCTTAGCTTATCATTACCGATACCATGTAGTAAACCTACAATTTTAGATTTTTATCTTAACAAAAATACATGTTTGTTTTTCAGGTCATCAATTTTACAAATGTTTTTTATCAGCCACCAGTTGTACTTGTTTCTCCAAGTACTAGCAGCAGCGTGACACCAGCAAGCTGTAACGCAGTCACCGCATGGATTGAAGTCAGTTTATATACTTTTTAGGCATTTTGAAATGTAGTTCAATGGTGTATGTATACAATATGACTATAGTGTTATATACAATCTAAATACGTTGTTATGAAATAAAAAAAATAATTTTTACAACGCAGTGCTGTATAAAACAATAAATAATCATTAATAACAGATTCATTTTTTTGATACAGGAGATAACAAACACTTCCTTCAGACTGTGTATGAAAGACATTCAGCGTTCCTCGAGTCCACGCGATCTTGTAACAGTGCATTATGCTGTTGTTGGAGGTAAATAAAAGAATTTGAAATATGGTTTTATTAACAAAATTACCACGTAAAGTCGCTCAGTGTTTTTACATTGTCATGTTATATAATAAAATTTCGTCTGAGAAGTTTAAACAAGTTTACTACAATACGTAAAATAATATTTATCATGCTAGCTGCAGTACCTGTTTTATTTTAGCTGTTAAAAACACATTTTATAGAAAAATTCCTGTTTTTCACCACCCATAAGAATCTATTATACACCTAAACAATTCCTTTTGGTCAATTTGTCAGGAGTCCTCCCCCACATACAGTGATTTAGACTATACACATAAATTTGTCATGAAAATGTAGGTTTGTGGTACAGTCCTACAGCTTACGGTGTTTTTTTTACAGTAGCAGTATTAAGTCAAGATGTTTTATAAATTATTTAAGAATCTGATACAAAACCCTTCTTTTAAACATAGTTTAGCCACATTTCGGATGAAGATAACCCAGTTGGTGAATCCTTTTGGGTTGATTGAATGTTTCATTTTTTGTAATTTACTCATGTTATTTTTTCCTTATCGTTTGTTGTTTTAAATGCTCCTTGAAATGGAAGTCTAAATAACAAAAAGCACGCGCGCAAAAATAAAAAAATAAACGATTAAACTATTGTTACGATTAAACTATTGTTTGTGAAATTTTTCTCTTATTTTTCGTTAATAATAAAACAACTTTCACCCTAAGAGTAGAAAATAATTGGAGTTACAGATCTATTTCCATCACTATTCACTACCACTTTGGGAGATAGTTGGCAGTTATTATTGTTTATCAACCAAATTAAGTAATTCCTTGTTATATATTTTTTTCATTTTCAAGAATTATACAGCACTGAATTACCAAAACCTAGCACCTGAACAAGATCCTTTCCTGAAGACGTTTTTCTGTGTATAATGCAATTATACGTTTTCGCCGTTTCTTCAGTTTGGTTGTTTTGGCATTGAGATTTTTAACTTAATGTATACTGCGTTTCTTTAAAGTCCTAGATCCATGCATAAACGTGACCTGTGATAAGTTTGCTGTTTGCAAAGCATTTGCACCGTCTGTTGCCCGCTGTGTTTGCGTGGAAGATTGTCCCTCGTACGACGAACAAGTGTGTTCATCGAATGCTACAACGTTTAAAAACAAATGCCTCTTTCAACTAGACGTTTGCCAAACGAGAAGCAATCACACACTGTACCACCCCGGAAGTTGTACTGGTGAGTATATAACAGTTATTACATATGGCCATGTCTCAAAAGGATTGGAAATGAACAAATTCAAGAATTTGATTGGCTAACATCGATCATGACAGCGGTCTAGATTTTCCCATCTAGACCGGCATCTAGACCGCGTAGGGAAGCAAATAAAATTATTTTTGTTCAGTTGCTTTCTTGTTTGGCCATATAATAAACATCTTATTAACCGAGCAGTCGGTCTGTGTGGGAGAATCATGACCTTTTGCACTTGTTCCTTATTTAGGTTTCTTTTGAAATTTGAAGGTGCTAAGATGTTTTTAAACTTTTTTGTTGTACGGTAAGACGGAATAACGGATTTAAATGAAAAGATCTCTTTGATTTCTTGATTGGATTCAAGCAAATGGCCTTGCTTTTTAATGACGGCCAAAATATCTGGAAACCTGGGATTATAGTCTACTGCCAACGGGAACTTTATATTCTTGGTTTTAGTCTGGGGTTTTAAAAGTTGTTCCCTTTGTAAATGTTTGGCTTTCTCAACTTGCTTATCCACTAATTTCACATTATATAATCTGTAGCTTAAGGTAACCTTTGTACTCTTCACATCGCTTTACAAAAGAATCTTCTGTAGAACAATTACGCCTAATTCTAAGAGCTACTCTATACGGGATGGTCGTCTTACTATGCTCGGGGTGTAAACTAGAAAAAGGCAGATAAAGATGGCTGTCCGTAGGCTTAGAATAAATATCTGTAGAGATATAAAGCCATCTCCTACATATCTTCTGTTTCGCCATTTTATATAATTATATTCTTTTAAAATATATTTCTTAAGGTGTTCAATATTCCTTGAAGAGCTTTTGTTTTGTTTTACCCACCGTTTATCATATTAAAAAGTCTTAGCGCTTTCAAGCTGATTGCACTAAATACTGGTTGTTTTCTTTATAAAATGTTGTTTTAATCTAATTGTATAAGAAGATAATTGTAAAATGGCAACGTTTTGAATTCGTATTGCATTTTTTTTCAAGGTTTTCCTGTTGAAAAAGGCAGGGCGACATTGAAGCGGACGCCTGCTTGGGCAGAATCTGTTTGTGAGAGGATAAAATTCAGACCTTACACGTTCTACCCAGACAAAAGACTTCATGTTCAGGTCTCGATCAACCACTGGAACACCACAGATCCCGACTATGTACACGACGCTAGCGTAGCATGGGTGCAGAACGTAAACTTTGAAGAATTTATAGTGTGTGTAACGCAAGCTGGTAGGAATGATCGACCAAGTAAAACATTAGCTACTATTGATTGGATGGCTTACCAAGGGGCACCCCCAGGAGCAGTGTCTGACCATGTGAAAATACCAGATTGGTGGACTGGCACAACTTGCAAAACTATCAACCTTCCTCCGGTATCAGAACTAAATTCGATATAGTACTTAGTAGTAGAAGTAGCAGCAGCAGCTGCTCAACAGGCTTTGTTAAAAAATTTTAAAGCGTTAATATAACCTGAAATAGCTCATTGTTAAGATGAACTCGAGTATAGATAGTGTAAACGTGCTAATAGGGTGAGTTACATTTAACTCACCTTTCAAGAAAAAACAACCACCCAGAAGAAAGCAATTTATTGAAAACAGTGCGCCGATTTTAACAAGTTATTGACAATAATCATCACCGATTATTCAATCATTAATCACCTCTTTGCTTTCTTTAGGGCAAATTTCATTCTGAGCCAACAGTCTTTGTGACAGCGGAACATATTACTGCAGCTTCCAAACATGACGCAGCAACTGCTTGGTCTGAAGATGTCAGTGTATCCTCGTTCAAAGTTTGTCTGCGTGAGCTTCAAGAGTATGACGGTTTCCACCAGAATATACACATTGTAAGATATCTAGTATTGAAGAGAAAACTAATTAGCGGTCAACTAGTTTGGTCTGCGTCGGTGTTTATAAAGAAACACTTTAGTAATAAATATGTAAATTATACACCGTGTAACAGAAAGAATAGACCGTGTAAAACAAAGTCCTCTGACGAAGGTCTAACGTCCTAAACGTCAGTAAGTATTCTATCTAGTGTTGATTTAAAAAGTCTTCCGGCAATTCAGGCTTGAATAAAATATGCTTGCAACTTTTAATCAAATAGTAGAATGTACATTCACCTGCACTGGTGTGTAGATTAATATAGTTATTTCAAATTGAGTGCAGATTCATCTGTATTGCTCAAAATATCAAAATACCCGTTTTTAACTTTTGTTTACCTAGTACACACAAGCTTTTAAACTTGAGCTTTCGTTTCAAGCTAGAACCTTGACGTGGAGTTCAAGAGGCTATCTATATCAGGATGAGTAAGCCAGACGTCAGCTGCGACCAAGGCAGATACCAACTACCCCACTCTTGGGACCACATGTGGTCACCTGTGCCAAAGGTTGAACATCCAAGACAGCGTGACCAAAAATCATTATCAAAGTTTTAACAGCTTATGAGCTGTGTTAAACGAAAGTTAAAATCTGTTATATTTTGATAATTATCACTAAATAAACATTTGATGCACGCTACAGTTTTCATTTGTGAACCTTGTTCGCTTTTGACTCAGCTAGATTCTTGATCATGTGTCACGATTCAACCTTCAACACGTCTGGTGCAACCTTTAGTGGTCGCGTTTTTCTAGATTCGATGAAAAGCGTGAGTACTTATTGTGATCAAGACTGTAGCTGAATCGGAAGACCAATTAAACTCAGAAGCCAAACAAATTATTGTACTGTGCATCAAAAGTTTAATTAGTGGGCATCTTTTAGAATCTGGAGAAAGTTTCTCTCGATTCTGCAAACTGCCTCCAACTTTTCGATTTGGTAGTATGTTTTGAGCAATATGGTAACGATTTATCTTATAAATATAACATTTTGTAAAGAAACATCTATTTCTTTTTAGGTGCGAAGCTGTTTATTGGGTGTCTAAAAGACAATCTTTATGTTGTTTGATGTTTCTAATTGGAGACGTATTTAGAACAGTGTAGGCAATAACTCAATATCTAAATAACTTTCGAAGAAACACACTTATAAATAATTTTTTTTAAAATGAATTTTCTTCAGTTCTAATTGTATCAAATAGTATAAATATCTTGATGATCTTATGATAATATATTATGATAGCAACATGCAGAAGCAGCCTTTTTAGTTTTTCGCAAGTTTTTAGCAATTTTATGAATTAATATTTATTTTTTAAAATTTTGCGAGCACAAATGTGTTTCCTTTTTATATGTCTGTTTGAAAGGTTTATGAAGTTAGAATAACACAATTGTACCAGTAGTTATGATGACAGGGTATTGTAATTTTCCTTCTAGAACTGGCTGGCGTTTGAGGTTATACATCTTCCCTTCTTTTCAGAGAAGAATTCGGTTGATTTCCCGAACAATCGTCCACCAAAACCGAACGACCATGGAGCATTTTGTAAGGCATGTATCGTGTTTCTGTGCCTTTAAAACCTATAGAAATTTGAGAATCAGGAAATGTGATTATATTCGCACGAAATAACGTTAATACTATGCGTCGATTTCCATATAAGGAAAACCCTCATACGCATAAACCCCACTTCAAAGAAAAAGATAAAAATTAACATGATGGTAAAAACCAATTAAAAGTCTCAACGAGACAATTCACTGATAATTCTCACAAGTAGAACTACAGTTAAGACTAATACTAACATCCCCCCCACACACAATTTGTTCCAGATTTCTGCCAAAAAAGGAGAGTGATATTTTCAGATTCCCCTCTAATTTTCTCTGTTCAGCTTTTAATTTTCGAACGATTGTTCTTTAATAAAAGAAATTTTCTACAAATCGAAATCAGGAATGCTTTTTAAGTTTTGGAAACCGTTTCCGTAATAGTAAAAACATTGCGTAGCAAAATTAAAATTTTTAGCTAATACGAAAGTTCCAGCTTTAACTCACACCTACTCAAGCTGATTATCCGTGAGTCAGAAACCATTCATTTAAAAATTTGTAATGTAGATCAGTGTCCTGTCGAACGGTAGTGCGTCAGCCATCTGTAATCTGTTATGCAGTTTGCAGAATGGAACAATAACAACACCGTTTTCTTGACACATCCCAGCTTTACATACATGTAAGCTTTACTCGTGAGTTTTGGTCTTGAAATCTTAACGTTGTTTTTTTTTTCATTCAGAACATTGAGTTTTCAAGGTCTTATCATAATGTTCCTGTGGTTCTCGTGTCAGCAAACCATACTGCAAATGGCGGGAACCTGGATCCCGATTTTACTGGGATGTGCTCTTGGATCGAGGTCTGTCGTTTGTCTCGAGATCCAATTTTTTCCCTATTAACTAGGAAATTGTTGGTTTACAGAAGTTACTTTTTGAATGTTTGCTCCTTCAAGAAATGGAAATCTTAATTTTAACGGGAAGCTAAAGCGGAATAAAGCTAAATCCTTTCGAGCCAAGTGGCCCATGGAGCCGGCTCTTATCTCCGGTTTCCGTAGTGTTAAGCGAATGAGAGTCTTTAGCTCCACCTGGACGGGACACTAATCCATCGCAGGTTAGCTCGCAGCAGACGCTGGTACTCATTTACCTACCCCGGAAGGATGAAAACCTGACTTGGCTTAGGCGGAAAAAAGGGTTATACAAGTATTCGAATCTCGACAAAGTACCGGGGTTGAACTGGGACCATGTGGTTGGAAAGCAGAGATCTTACCAACTGCACCAGCCACGTTTTCCCATTCTAACTTGAAGTCACTCGGAAATTTGTTATCATTACGGTGTGTAAAGAGAGACTCAAATGTACAGAAACATGTTTATTTGCTTGTAATTCAGAGACAAGAGTTTAGTTTTGTAATTAAAGTAAATACCTGTTACTATTAAAGAATATACAAACGGAATCAATAAAAATAAATTACGTTATCAATCTACGTTACCATATTAATCATTACTATTACTAATCTTATCTTCAGTATTAACCTGTTTATAAGATGACACAGTAACCCGGCTTTACCTGGCGTAGGGTACTTGTAATACAAAGCATCTAAAACTAAATATGCTTACATTGTAAAATACAGAAATGAAAAAGCTACTTTTTATTATTGTTTTTACAGTTCATGAATGAGACCAGATTTCGCTTGTGTGTGAAAATTCTTCATGCCAAAAAGCACGATCCTCTTACTGTATCCTACACTGTGTTATCAGGTAAATATTCTTTCAAGAATCTTTTTCTAAATATTGCAGTCGGGTATATAGAAGTTACTACGTTAGAGAGTTTTTATTAAAGCATTATACATCTTTAAGCCATTGTCAAACAATTATATATACTTTTTTATATTTTGATTAAAGTTTCTTTCAACATTGTTTGGTATAAATTCAATATATGCAGGAATAATTTGAAAAACTCCGTATAAGTTAAGGCATAGATACGGGATGTGAGTGGTTTGTTTACAAATATACCCATGATGCTTGTGGCGAACCAGTAGTTTGAACACTCATTAGTATGGACATGGCCTGATTTAAAACTTTAATTCGTTCTGTAATAATATCGATTTTCTATATCCAATTTAGATGTATGTAGTCCGAGCTGGAGTTACTATAATGGCATGTGCTATTATACAAATGATTCTTGCAAATCATGGCAGGGAGCTGTGAAAGATTGCAGTGGCAGAGGGTCAAATCTGGTGGCAGTCAGAAGCCAGGAGGAGAATGTCTACATTCAGTATCGTCATAATGGAGACAAGTCCTGGATCGGGCTCAACGACATTAGTGTTGAGGGACATTTCAGCTGGAGTGGTGGAATACAAAGTAACTTTACCTACTGGAGAGCAAATCAACCGAATAACCTTAGAAATGAGGACTGTGTACATACTTTAGGCGTGGATTACAACTTCGAATGGAATGATATATCATGCTCCGACTGCCGAAAATACACTTGTAGTAAAGGTCAGTGTAACAAGCAGAGAAACAAATAAAGTTGGTATAATAACTCATCGACAATGCAAGTAGCGTTGTTAAAGCCGTTAGGGGTGATAGCCAAGGACAATGTTTATGATTTAGAAAACTCTGTTAATAAACAGTGTGTCAGATTTTTGATATCTGTTAATTAAAAAAAGAATGTAAGCGAAGATTCCACCTATGGAATTTATAGTTGTCATAATGCATCGATACATTAAGCTTTGGATGTGCACACGTGCTTGTGGAGTGTGTAACATTGATAGAGTAAGTTGTCATAGTGCATTGAGAGATGCATCAAGGTTGCATCCATAAGTAGAGAAATAAATCATGCTCTCTAAACGAAAGTGATTTGCTTTGGATTCTGTTATTTACCCATAATCTACTACTTCTTCTCTTTAATTTCATTTTCTCCTTTCAATTTCTCATTTTAGATAACCTGGCATTTAATCAAAATGGAATAAATTCTTTATTTTGTTAAACTTTAAGGTGAGCTCGTGAGCAAGTAAACGGGGAATATGTAGACACTCATAATCACCAGACAAATTCATTTTATATCTGTGATACTATTCATCATCTCCAACATTTATATGGTATGTTTTCTTGACGTTTTAAAGAAAAAGTAAGCAAATGTTTTCGATTACATGAACCTATTTTATCTATATCTTTGATATGTTCGTCACTTTGGCATTTGAAAGGTATGTCTTTCCTGATGTTATAGTTTTCATTCTGCCTCATTATATACCTCCAGGTAGCTAACGAACAAATATAAATTAGAGTTGAGTCTAAAGCTTACAAAGCTTGTTAAATTAACAACGAGAAGAAATCTTAACGCTATTCAAGAAGTTTCTAAAAAGCTATGATCTTTCCAAAATACTCAAAACCGCTGTGCGGCAAAACCGTAAATGAGTCTTAACGTTGTCTGTAAAGTCTCCATTACATCGCAGGAACAGTATTAAGCGTATCATATCATTGTCATATTTTCAGAAAACGTTTAGCTTACAAAACACTGTCAATATACAGTGCTTCACCTATTGTGATCTCCTTTGAAACTAGTGCGCCTACACAACAAATCAATTTGGTTGTTTTTCATTTCCGTAGATTTTGATGAATGTTCCAGCAGGAGAAACAAATGCCATGAAAGGGCAAAGTGTTCCAATATATATGGTTCTTACAGCTGTGAATGCCAGTTTGGTTATTCTGGTGATGGAATAAACTGTACAGGTATAATTTATATGGTATACTATATATTAGAACATATATAGACATTTTTTTCACGCTTTTTGTAAGACGTGAGCGTGCGTCTATAACTTGATAAACTCATGAAGCTGCTATTTCTTGCATCTGGAAAAATGCTAAAAATTTATTACTAGAAAACTTTGTCTTTGCCTGCAACATAAAAAAAAGCCTCAGTGACAAAAATTATATTATACAAGAAGATATATTTAATATTTTAGAACATTGACATTCTATACTTTTTGTAAACTGAAAATTTTAATTTTGAGGCTAATACGTGCTAGAATTAGAAAAAAGTTTGACATTGTTTTTATTTAGTTCTTTAAAAATTGGACAAGAAGCATAGCTGTGTGAACTCGGGCTTCTCATGGAGTAAGAAATTAATGTTGTTTTTTTAATTTGATATTAGAGTTATTTTAGTGAAGTTTAAAAATTAATTTTGAAGTTACATTTGATAGAAAATCGCCAAAACGTCCTCTAACCAAGTTGTACTTTCGTATGGTCTGGATGGACGGTTTGGCGGTTATCCCCAAAATGTTTCACTCTCAAATACTTCTCTCAAGTTATTCACTATCCACCAAAATTTAGGGTAATTATAGTGGCCTTAAGCACTTGCAAGCACAAAGCAAGGGACAGGGATTACTCGTCACTTTCTCACAAGAAAAGGATGCACAGCAGATATGAAAATTGTTGAATAGTAAATCGAGCTGTTAGATACGGCATGGAAATCCCTTACGTTTACAGATTTACGGGACAACAAATTTATTAAGCTCTACAGAACAATCTTTCTGTGAGAGACACCAAAACGGCAGACGAAAGTCTCAAATTTAATAAAAGAACCACAGACAAAGAAGAAAGTAGCAGGAAAAAACAGCAAGCCATTTTAATTATGAAAACACTTTGCCAGTGTGCCGTTCTGTTTTTTAACGATGCACAATAACTCGCATTAGTTTTTGTTATCGACATCTTTTTTGTGAATCATTTGTAATTTAGCTTTAAATGGATGTTGGTGTCAATGCATAATAATAAAAACTGACAAAACTTGCTGTTTGATGACTAAAGATCATTGAAACTCACATTTCACAGGCATCTTGGGTTTTTCAGGTGGCCGTATTAACAAGGTTATATTATAAAGGATTCTATGAGTTAAAAAGTTTGAAAAAGGGGCAGTTAGCTGTATTTTTGGGAGATCGCATCAACGGGGGTTTCTTATTAGAGAATGTATGGCCATTTTGCCGGGTCGAAAAACAGTTACCGTAATATCGAGGTGACCGTATTAACGGGGGTTTCTTATTAGAGAATGTATGGCCATTTTGCCGGGCCGAAAAACAGTGACCGTAATATCGAGGTGACCGTATTAACGGGGGTTTCTTATTAGAGAATGTATGGCCATTTAGCCAGGCCGAAAAACAGTAACCGTAATATTGAGGTGACCGTATTACGAGGTGACGGTGGGGTTCCACTGTATCCCCTTCGATTCAGGGTTGATGCCCAGCGCTGAATATATGAATATATATGAATATACACTTCTCGTCCTGGTATATTAATTATATCCACCGCTTCCCGTTTATGTTAAGGTTACAGTTCAGTTCAGACGCTGTTTTTGGTTAAGGGAAGATATACCTTGTCGCTGTCCGACTTTTATATATATTGATTGCCATGCTATTAGCAATTGTTTAAAATTAAAGCCAGTTTAATGCTTAGGTTAAGTAAAGATAAAAATTACATCCAGCGTTACACAATATTAATTTGTATTACTAAAGCATACCTTTAATATATGTTCATGTTTTTCACTAATTGATATTAAAAAGCCTGAATGATTCGAAGCATAGTCTTTTTTCTTCCATGTGAAGAGAAATCTCGCATATTGTAAATTATTTTTCGTACTGCAGACATTGACGAATGTTCAGGATATCATACTTGTGACAGTAGCGCTTCTTGCAGAAACACCGAGGGCTCATATACTTGTCACTGCAATGCTGGATATAGCGGTGACGGAAAGATTTGTAGAGGTTTGTACATTTGGTTCCTATGTCTAAGTTTAATAATTCTTAAGAAAAGTATTTGATTTGTTGTGAAATTTTTTACGAGCCTAGTGGGTTATCTCCGGTTTCTGTAGTGTTAAGCGGATGATATGCTTTGGCTCCCCTTTACGGGACACTAATCCATCGCAGGCAGGTTAGCTTCCACCAAATACTGGTACTCATTTAGCTACCATGGGAGGATAGAAAGCTGTGTTGGTTTGGCGAAAAACAAGGGGACCTTGTGTAAGGAAAGCAGAGACCATAGCAACTACGCCAACAACGGCCGCACCAAGAAACTAACACTGCTTTTGCTAACAATCTAAAGACAGATTTGACATTAGCATGTTATAATGAGGGACGAACGTGGTTAAAGCGATTGGTAAGATCTCGGTTTCCCAACCGCAAGGTCCCAAGTTCAATCCCGGCACTTTGCCGAGATTCGAATCTTTGTGTGACCTTCTTTTCCGCGTAAGCCAACTCAGCTTTCCATCCAGGGTAGGTAAATGAGTATTAGCGTCTGTTGGTAGCTAACCTGCAATGGATTAGTGTCCCGTCCAGGGGGAGTTAAAGACTCTTATCCGCTTAAACAGAAGCCGGAAATAAGCACCGGCTCCATGGGCCATGAGGCTCGTAAAAGATTTAGCTATGTTATAATAACACTGTAGAGAAAGGGACGTTTGCTCAATCTGGCGGATTAAACATCAAAGATTGGAGAGAGCGTATTTTCGTTTGTAAAACCACATTCTAAATTAATCGCTAAACATTTATTATATTTTGTTTTTCAAAATGTAAACTTACTGCAAGTTAGCCTTTATTTGCAAATTTTTGGATGACCCTTGTTGGCCTTCTTATAAAAATCAGCTATAAAAATGTTACGAATCTCCTACATGTACAATATATCTACATCTTCCATGCAAACAGATAATTTTCTTAAAAAAAGATATCTTTTTAATGATCTCAATCTTGTGTGTTCCTCAAATTTGATAATTTAGTTGAAAATTATATTTGTTTTACTCTCGTCTTTTTATGAGCTCGTGGAGAGCTATCGGAACAGTTCGGGAATCAGGATGTCAAGCGTAAATAATAGAAAATTTGTAATCGATTTCTGATCGTTTTATTGTTTTTAGCTCGTGGAGAGCTATCGGAATAGTTCGGGAATCAGGATGTCAAGCGTAAATAATAGAAAATTTGTAATCGATTTCTGATCGTTTTATTGTTTTTAGCT
>JAOBRB020119257.1:0-13569 GCA_027575285.2 Zoanthus pulchellus
TAGGCTGAACGTTCTTCAATAGCCTCAAATGTTCTTAAAAATGTTCTTAAAATATCTTTACTAATTTTAGACAATATGAATAAACTAAATTATTCTTTAGTGATACTGGAACATAAATTGAATTTCTGCTGTAATCTTGTTTATCTAACTGCGAATAGCTTTGTTCATTAACTACTTTTGAATAATTGTTATAATTTGTGTTATTTTTGAGATAAAACTGTTCTGACATTCTTGCCAGATAGTCTCACGTGGTATACCTGAGAACTGCAGTTTGGTAAATGAAAAACCTGTGATGTAAAATTGTTATCTGCAAACTTAAGTCATGCAAGAAGCCCAAGCAAATTTATAATCACTCTGTATGAATTCTTTCATTGTAAATAAATGTTCTTCACCATTCTCAGCTTCAGCATGTTCTTATCAGGTTCTTAAATGTTTGCCGATTTTCAGTCTCGTGTTCTTAGACTTAGGGTTCATATAAAGAAAAAATAGTGTATATTCGAAAATTGTATTGAAAGATTTTAGCTGGCGAAAAAATGAGCAAAGTTGGAAATGAGGATTAAGATTCAGAGCCCTTGTAGAAGTCCTAAATGTAATAAATGTGTCTTAATGTAAGAATATCATTAAATCACGTGACCTGTCACACCATTTGTCACACTGTCTCTTTCGACGTTAATAGCATTTATTAACAGCGTTACAAGTGGAGACTGGAAGATTAACGATTTATCAATCCTCTAAGCCATGAAATTATTTAGAATGACTAAATCAAAAACAAAAAAACCTTATTCTTAGACGTCACAATTCACGTTAGACTGAGAGTTATGCGTATCAAGCATTAATTGGAAAGGGTGAAAAGCATTGGAAGGGGACTGACACCATTAGTAACTGTGAAAGGGAGGCTAGTGAAAAGATTTTATTCTGGCATAGTTGTTTTTGTATGTATTTTTCTGTATGCCAGTTTGCCTCTATGTTTTTTTATCGGAATCTTTCTCCTATATGGATTGTTTTTAGTTTTTTTCCCACCCACCATTTTTCTTTTCTACTGGTCCATCCCTTCAGTCCTGGTGATAAAGGCTATCTGGACAAGTTTGAATGACTACAAAAAGAATCGTCAATTTTAAAGCTGCCTCAATCAAATCTATCAACTGATCAAACTATGATGAAACTAGGCAAGGTGCCTTTTTAATACAGATAACAGATAAACATTTTGAATTTTTTTTATGCATTGCACATAGAATTACCAGATGCCTTTCTAATTTTTTTTTTAATGTGAGAATGAGTTAATTTCTATGCAACAAGCATGCTTTTGTACTAAGGTGGAAAAAGCTTAAATAATTCTCAAAAGTTTTAACTATTCATCCTGCATTTATCAATCTTCTTCATATTCCCAAGGTTTAGACAATCTCAATGTTTTTTCGAAAGGCATTCTAGTTATATTTCGGATGTCAATGATACAAATTTTGTGTAAGACGTCGCATTCAATTATCTAACGTGTTCGATCTCATAAAATATGATGCGATACGGTTTGCGTGGTTATTGTCAATGAAATTATTAATTGTGTTGTTTTGGTCTATCCTTATTGACGTTAGTATAGTACTATTACATTTCTAAAAGCATAAACAAAAGTTTTAAGGTCACCATATCTAATAACATAACGAAATAGCCAACCCAATAGAATGATGTCTGCAGTACCCTTTTTTACCAGCTTCCAAAGAACTGTAATCACGCTTTGTGGCCTTGGGGAGGTTTGGACCCACTGCATGACTCAATAAGACAGACAGACCCTTTTGCTACGCTTTTCAGGTCCTGAATGAAGTCTCAGATTTACGACTCGAATTGCGACGTCACGTATTCTTTCTTTCTGGTTGGCAATGTAAATGTGAATGAGATGAGTGAATGACAATGTATTGGTTCTCATACCAAAACTTGGTTTTTAACATTTAGGACCAAATTTTATTACATTTAGGACCAAATTTTGTTACAAATAAGATTTTATTACTTTTAGGCCTTCTACAGCCCTAAAATGGCTTTCGTGGCTCCGGTAGGCATAAAATAATACCGTACTCAAAAGTCGTACGTTGCTTGGAGTTGATATTTTTGTTTGTTTATATAATTTACATACATTTTGTTTGGAAATTGGGCAGTATTTTAATTTGACATAATTCGCCAGAATGAAAATATTTTACAAAATAGTAAAAGTTATTAAAAACTAGCATAAGATGTAAAATAGCTAAAACAACTGCAGTTTATATTGTGTTTTTAAACAAATATGTGATGCCCATGGGAAACAAAGACAGAGTAAAAGATTTTACTTGTTTGTATAGATTAGGGCGTAAACTCAAAGACCGGAACAAACACGTTGCTCAAGTGGTTTACATAGGCACATGTCTTGCAACAATGCATATTTTGGTGAAACCTCTCGCAATTTGCAGCCCCATATTGATGAACATCTAAATACTTCTAAGCTCTCGGAAGCAGCAAGACACCTTTATTCACACGGAAATCATTTCTTCACATGGAAAGCTATTGTCTCTGTCCAATCTTGGACTTTATGCCCTATTGTTGAAGTTCTCAAATGCAGTCGTCTTTTATCATAGTCTAATACACCATTTAGGCTAATGTTTTACCGGTAAAATCAGACGGAAAATAAAATGACGCACATTCTCACTCTTGTGGGAGAATGCTCTAAATACTATACATGAACCGGTTTTGAGAGTTAATCAAATATTACTACTAGTAGTTTGTTCTCTCCGTTCTTCTAGGGCGGAAAGTATTCAATGCAGTATCCTGGTAGAGGTAAGAAAGAGATGTTGATACATTGAATAGTATTTACTATGCCAACGATGCAAAAATAATACAGCTAAAAAAAAATTAGAAATATAATGTGAAAATCATAATGAAAGTATAATGTATTAAATATTTATTTGTTTATATAACCAAATATTGTAATCACTGAAAAAAAGGTGAATAGTAAAATTAAAGCACTGTGACTGACTCAGTGTCGAATGTGTACTACTAACTAGTTCGCTTCAGAGAAAATTTAACGCCGACTAGTGAAATTCACTTAACACGAACAGAGTAACCTTGCTTTATGTATATTCAATATAATTTGTCAGAATATATTATTTTTTTGGTGGAATTATTTATTTACGACAATTTCTGGTTTCCACTCAATGTTTGTAAATCAATCAATCGTTTTTCTTCTAACGTCTAGAAGAAACGTTTGTCTTGCTAAATTTACGTTTTTTACTATTCAGCATTATTCAAAATCAAATGATTAATGTAGAATTCATTCTTGTTTTCTGATTTCGAAATACTGAACTGTATTATAAGGGCCGAGTTATATTTTGATAAAGTTGAATTGTTTGGCGAATTTTATCGTTTTTCATTGCAGTCAACGGTAACTGGAACAGCTGGTCTCAGTGGAGCAGTTGCAATGTAGAATGTGGCGGAGGACACGAACATCGTACCAGAGAATGTAAGAATCCACCTCCTTCCTGCGGTGGAGATAACTGCAGCGGAAAAGCATACGAGGCGCGGGATTGCGCCATGATAGAGTGTCCAGGTTCGTCAATTATAACTATCGATAGCGAATTAGATTATATTAATAACGAAAAGATACTCCGACCCCCAGATGGGATTTGAACACACGACCTTCCGTGTTCTAGTCGGATTCTCTACGAACGGAGCCATTGTAGACTCTATGGTGAGCAATGGTCAATATTTTGGGTCTAGACTGGAACCGCATCGGGCGGCTACACAGTCTTGTAATGACTGATGCAGATGAATTCACTAACAGCATTTCGTTGTCATATTAGCTCAGTTGGTAGAGCATTTCACTAGAACACGGAGGCTGGCGGGTTCAAATTTCTTCTGGGGCTCGGATGTTTTATCTAAATAATTATTGTTTCACCTCGATTAAAAAGGCATAAGTGTTCCTAAGAGGTTTTCCTCTAACGCTAAACTTTGTGTGAGTCTTTCAGCTTGTCGATCAGTTTAAGGCGGATCTTTTTTACACTGAGCATATGTGCCCCAAATTAAATCTTATTAATCTTTATTTGCTATAAGAACAACTTTATAAGTACAAGGTTTGTTAAAAATCAATTTAAGAACACTATGCTAAGGCTCCGAATATCTATGAAAATGGTTTACCTAGAGACTTTACTAAAAATTCTACATTAACTTAACACAATATAAAATACTAGCTTGCGAGCTGGCCTTCCGGGTTAGCAGACTAATAAAACACAAAAAGTCTTACGGTGTTTTTTGTTTATTTTAAAATACGAGGCACGTCGCTTTGCGTTGCCTTGATTGTTTCTATTACGTTTTTTGTTCAATTAGAGCTGCTAGAAATATTAATACACCGAGTTGGCGGCAACAAATTTTGATTGGGGGTGGGGAAAGGCTAAATTTTGGGTACCGATGGCGTCCGACAACGAGCAGCGCAGGCGCGAAAAAGCTAGGGGGCTGCGGGAGCATGCTTCTTCGGGAAGTTTTGAATTTTTAACTTCTCTTAGACGCTATTTACTGCAAATTCTCTGCCGATATTTGGTACAAGCATCACATTCGTAAATAATTAAGGACTTCAACATGATTTTTTTTTGGGGGGGGCAGTCGCCCCACTGCCTCCTCCCCCCATCCTCGTGCCGCCGCCACTGCAACAGAATAAAGAATAATTGTCATCAAGAAATAGTTTGTGGGTCTGGTACGGAGGATGCTGTTTTCTAGACCTAAACTGTTAAATTCAATAGCCAGTAGTGAATTGGAAGCTTACAACAACAAAAATATGTTTAATATAAGTACTGAAATGAAATGAATAGATTACAATGATAATAGTGATAGAAGCAAAGACAAATAAGGGACTTTTGTAGATAGTTTCAAATTTGCATGTTTATTGGTGCATTGAGAGAATTTTTCCAAATTTAGTGTGGATGGTCTCTTTTATCATAAGTTGGAACTCTGCTGAGAAGGATATAAAAAAATATAAAAACAGTCATCAGAGCTAAGAAGTAATAAAAATAAAATTTATCAAAAGGAAAGTGATTTCAAGACTCTACCATACCAAGGGCGAATCCTCAGTGTCAGTGAAAGAGGTGGATATACACCTCGCCGCTTTGCGGCTCAGAATCTGGGTACTTAGTCTAAAGATGCTCCTTGGTCGATTTTCGCCGCCTCTCACTCCTCCTACCCCTATCTAATTCTGTTGAGTCAGCATTGGGGCCGGCCTTGTTTCTTGTCTCCCGTGCTTTTCCCGATGGAGATGTTGGCAGCGGACTGTCTGTTGCTTGGCCTTGTTTCGTTTGCTCTGAAGTTCTTTTGTCGCAGCTGTCTGTCGTTCCGGCCTGACCACGCAACTCCCAGTCATTGGCTTCCTCTATGAATTGATAAGGAACTGCTTTAAAGTGTAGAGTAGTTCTGGTGATTGTGCTGCCGTCAGCTCTTTTACCGACTACCTGGGAGCCTTTCCTGTACACTACTGTCAGTGGTTCTTCTTCATAGGGCGGAGTGGTCTTGTTTGGTTTTCCGAGTTTCCCACTTGAATATCCGAACTCTTCACATATCGCTTGGCATCGGCGTATCTCTTCATTTGCATCTTCGTTTCAAAGCCGCGCTGAAATATTTCTTCAAAGTCCATATGTACCGGAGTGATGGCACTTGGAAAACGGGTGCTAAACTTCCAGTTCGAGAAAATAAGTTCGGCTCGTGCTGTTTTTGTAGTGATATGAGGTGTAGCTCTGTAGCACCAAAGAAAACGGTTTACTTCCTGCTTGAATGTCTAGCCAGTTATTTGACATATTTAATACAGTTTCTTAAGGATTATCATCATGATGCACTGTTCTGCCTCTGCATTCGCCTATGGATACTTGGATGTCTTCAACTTCATGGTGTAAAACCCATACACTTGCTAAAATCTGCAAATTCCTGTCCATTAAAGGACGGGCCATTATCACTGCCCACTATTGCTGGTATTCCCATTGATGACAACACCCGATCAAACTTGGGGACAACAACTCTAGCACTTGTATAGGAAACAAATTCAACTTCCATCCACTTAGAATGCTTACTCACCGTCACTAACATGTACTATCCTGTTTTCACTGGGCCCCAAAAGTCAATGGCTATTTCCTTCCAGGGCTCGCTGGGGATTCTGCTCTTTCTCAGTGGCTCTCGATCCTGTGCAACTGTGACTACCTTACATGGATAGCAGTGCGGTTTTATTCTCTTCTCTACTATTATATCTAGCCCAGGAAACCAGACCCTTGCCCTGAGGTACTCTTTAGTCTTTGTTATTCCCTGGTGCCCTTCATGTGCCAGGCGGACTTTTTCCTGAAGTGCTGTTGGAACTGCAATCCTCGCTCCTCGCACCACTAGACCTCCTATTACGGTAAGCTCCCTGAACACAGGATCATACTTGTGCCTTCAACGTTTTTTGTCGTCTGTTGTTAAATATCCACGTGTTATTGCTTCCTTTACTCCTTTCAGTTCTGGTTAATTCTTTGTTTTTTGTAGTTTTTCGTCTGACGTCAGGGCGTCTGGCAATGAATACTTAACAACTGTTCTGCTGCTTTGCTCAAAAACTTCCTTCATCTCTCTAAGTTCAAACTCTGACTTATTAGGCTCCTCTTTGGTAGCTGCCGTCAATGGCTCTGGATGACTTGAGGTGTATTCATCCTCATTTGAATCTATACCTGCTTTCTTTCAGGCCATATAGTTGAGTCGGTAGTTGAAGCCCTGCAACCGGACTTGCATTCTTTCAATCCTAATGGGTGCAGTTGTCTTGTGACTCATAAACAAAAGTACAAGTGGCTGGTGGTCCGTGTCTATGTCGAACACTTCCCGCAGACCCTGCAGGTATATTTGGTTTATGAACACTCCCCACTCAACTGCCTTTGTCTATTTCTCTAGCTGTGAGTATCTCTGCTCTGTGTGTGTGAGCGCTCTCGAACGGTACGTGACAGGCCAGTCCAATACCCTGGTTCTGGATCCAGCTGCTTTAATATAACAGCTATGCTTTTGGGACCTGCGTCTGTCCTCAGCTTAGTCTTACGGCTTGGGTCAAAGTAAGTCATTGAAATGTCGCTGCTTATCATTTTCTTAGTCTGTTCAAATGCCTGTTGATGTTTTGGTGTCCAATGGAGCCGTATACCCCCTTTGATTAACTCTCGCAGTGGGGCTGTGATCTGGGCAAACCCACTGATAAAATCTACACTGGCACCTGCAAAGAACAGGAAAGATTGAACCTCGGCTGCTGTTTCAGGTGGTCCTGCTGCCTGTAGTGAAGCAACTTTGTCTTGATTGGGGGAAATTCCTTCTTTTAAAAAGACTTTGCCAAAAAACTTCACTGAGCGGAGGTTGAAACAACTTTCTTTGATGCTAAGTGTGAGGTTATGCTGCCTCCACAGTTCTAACACATGTTTCAGTGCTTTGTTATACTCCACTTGAGTGCGTCCTCTTCATTCAATATCTGTGCTGCACTGTTGACTCCAAAGTGCAGGTGTTTCAACCGTTTCAGACCTCTATGTGTGTAGAATGTCGTGAGTTTACGACTTTCTTCCGCCATTTTCAGCTGCATATAGCCATCTTTCATATCCAGATGTGAGCAGTATTTGGCACCGTTGAGCTTTGCCTTCAGCTCTCAAAGTGTTGGGATCGCGTGCCTGGTTCGCATGATGTACTTGTTAGCGTCTGTCATGTCCAAAGTTGCCCGTATACTCTCACCGTCTTTCTTTGGTGTCAATACAACATTGCTGCACCATTCTGTTGGCTCATCACCCACTTCTTCTATTATGTCTAACTCCTCCCATCTATCCAAAATCTGATCAAACCTATCTTTGAATGGTACAGATACACGCCTTTGCTTCTGAATCACGCCTTTGCTTCTGAATAACTCCTTTGGTCGCTGGGTCCACCTGCAACTTGACTGTCACATCCTTTAGTTTTCCAATTCCCTGGAATACATCCTGGTATTCTTACACCATGTCATGCATTGCCTGGCTCTCCTCTCCCACGATTGGCTGAACACTTATTTGAAGTAGGTCTAAAAGGTTATCCACAAGACCCAGGCCCTCGGTGGCCTGGCGACCCAACAGTGCCGTGTTACTATGTCCTTGCACCACATACACTGTTTCATTGAAGCTCTTATTGCTTATGACCCAGGGTTGCCTGAAAACATCCTTTTAGCGGTAATGAGGGGCCCTTCCCGTCCCCTGAAAATCCCCTCACTTTCACTCCGGTTGCCATGAGGTTACTGACCCCCTCAAGCTTTGCAAAGTGTTTTTCAGTTATTACTGCCACATCTGCCTGTGTATTTATGTGTAAATTTAGTGGCTTACCATTAATCTCTTCCACAGCTATTGGGCTTGGGGACCCCCTTTTTGTTACTTGATAGAGGTATACACTTTCATTCAGGCCTCCTGTATTTGCCTCCTGTTCCTGTGATGACGCTAATGCCCGCACCTGTCTATCTGCTTGATTCTTTTTATTGGGACACACCCGGGCAAAATGATTAGAGGTACCACATCAAAGGCACCGTTTTCCTCTCGCAATACACACTTCCGGTTTCGTATGTGGTGCACCACCACAGCCTGTACAACTATAGTGTGTGAGTGAATTTGATGGGGTCTACCCTCTTGATTTCATGTTTCACCTCCCCGGCCCACTAACTTTCCTCACTTCACCCTCGTATTAAGGTCTAGGTTCATTCTTCACTCTTGGCTATTAATTACCTGCCCCATCTTTTTTGCAACTTCATAGGCTTTAGCTAGCTCTCGAACTGACTTTAGATCACCGTTTTTTCTAATAATTTGATTACGAAAGTCACAGTTTTGTGTTTTCACCGTCGTCATCATGACTATAGCATTGTTCAGAGTCACGGGAAAATTGCATAGCAGTCCTTGCTTTTAACATTTGGTCTCAAAATCCGTGAACAACATATCTGCTGGCCACTCAGTGCTGAAAAATTTATACAACTCCGATGTACTATTCCGATATGTCTTGAAGTGCTCGTCCAACATTGCCACATGTGATGCATAGTCTGTGGGTGTTCCAGGTAAAGTTTCCACTAATTTCTGCAGTTTCTCACCTTCAAACAGCCACAAGATATCCAATTTATTCTCAGAACTTACTGACATCCATCTTACCGCTCTTTCAAATCGTTGTTTCCAAAGAGTCCATGCCTTGTCGCGTGGCCCAGGGTCTACCGTAAGCCCTAATGCTCACACCGAAGCTTTAATTCCCGCTAAAATGCTGCATTTGTTTCTAAGCTGACGCTCTCTAACTCCTTCACTTTTTTCGTCGCCCATTTTTGAATTGTAGCTATTCTCGTTGTCAGTATAATAGCGTAATTGAACTCAAAAATATAATTATAAACTCTCCGCCCTATTGGCTTCCCAAACACAACATGTCCCAGAAGTCCTCGCATCCTTACTGGTGTCCATTTTAGGCCAGTCTCGCAGCCTTGCTTAGTTTTATTCCGGGATACTACAGGACACTACTACACAGCTTAACAAGTAATCGTAATCTAACCTCTAAACATAACCCTTAAACTTTTACTTTAACCAAATGGATTAGGGTTAGAGTTAGGAGTTTAGGGTTACGGTAAGGGTTAACTGCTTCGCTGCTGTTTCGCAACTGCTCGCTGTTGATTATCCCCATGTAATTTATGTGTGTAATTATGCGTTTTTTTGTTCAAAAAGTTGAAAATTCATCAATCTTTGTA
Source organism: Zoanthus pulchellus (assembly GCA_027575285.2). Classification (NCBI taxonomy): domain Eukaryota; kingdom Metazoa; phylum Cnidaria; class Anthozoa; order Zoantharia; family Zoanthidae; genus Zoanthus; species Zoanthus pulchellus. The sequence goes on from JAOBRB020119257.1 coordinate 9,716, forward strand.
CTTGGTACAAAGAAAAGGAGAATACAAATGTTTTTATTAATCGTTTCAACGCAGGTGTTTGCTCTGGACGATTTCCTAAACATAATTATAAAGACTGCTGCTCCTCTGCCAACAAGTGTCCACACGGACACGGAACTTGTAAAAGTGACGATGATTGTCAAAGTCCGACGACATGTAGAGACTTTTGTTACAAGCTTCCTGGATTTAATAAGCGAAGTCATTGTTGTCAGCTGCATAATTTCAAACAAGAGAGAAAAAGTGAGTATAATGTTTTTTGTTGCATTTTGAATTAGTTTTGCAACTTCACAAAAATACTGGTCATCGTTTTCGCATCCCTGCATCTGAAAGCCAACAATATATGTCAAAAGAAGTTTGTTCAACCATATGTTAAAATAGAAAAAGTATGTAAGTCGAACAAAGAGTCTCATTTCTGGCACTGTTAAAGCATTATAAAAGTACGTTTGTTTTCATGTTTGCATATACGATCTTTTTTCTAAAATGCTGACAACGATGGCACTCAATTTGTCTCAGAACCCTTATTCATGGCCTCCACTATCCAAACTCGGTATCAGCTGATTATTTTCAGGCTTCAAGTTCTGAATCTGTTGTTATAGTAACAATCGCGCCAAACAGTGGTGCCATTTTCAGACATCTGATGTTGATAGTCATATTGTGACAGAGATAATATGGATAAAAGTAATCTCATAGAAAAAAAGTTCAAGTAATCTAATTTATCTTTTATATGCCATTCATACAGATTGCTCGGGTTTGAATATATCTTCCTACTATTTCTTATGCTGTTCATCAAGCAACAAGTGTCCGGAAGGGCATGGCGACTGCGATTACGATCATGAGTGTTTGGACGGGTTAAAGTGCGGAACTGACAATTGTCCGGCAAACAGGGCATTTATGTACGGCGATGACTGTTGTGAGAAGGTTGACACTCCTTAGCTACAGGTTAAAATTACTAAACAGACAACCCAGTATACGCTGTTTCGTTTTGTATTTGTAAGAAACGAGTATAAAAAAAGGTAAAGCTACAATCCTGGACAAAATGTTTTAGACACTTTGTTAATTTTGGTTTAAAAAGCACAACTATCCCCCCTGTCCCCCCGCTCAATGTTGCAAAATACTAAAATCAGTAAACATAGACCGATTGGTGAAAAGTTATTTCAATATTGTAGAGGGGGGCAGGGGGGAAATAAACTACTTGAGATACTGGTGCGCGAAAATGATCAACTGTCCCAAATCTTTTTGTCCAGGATTATAGTTTTGTTGTAATAATACCGCTGTGAGATGCAAAGACTAGGGCTTTCACTTTGTGTAAAGGACACAGGTTTTTGAACCAATCAAAAGGAATAGTAAAGCATACTTCAACCTTGTTTCGGCCATTCACAAACCTTGTTAATTCTTTGCCCTATCCACAGTAAGTGTTATCAAACTAAATTTTTGATTACAATCAAATTGTGATTCTGAGCGGATGATTCTACTGTACATTATTTTACCTAATATGAGGTAAAAAGTCCAACCATTTCGTGATTCTGTGTGAGACTGAGCTTCAATTAAAAATCAGAGTACTTTCTTTTGGAGCTGAAATTGTTTTGCTAAACATAACCCTTAAAATGCTCATGAGTTGATGGGTGTCACATATACTTCAGCTCTGTTAACAGTTGCGTACTTTTTTGGAGTAAATGTTTGGTTCAAAACATTCTGAAAGCCCTGAATTTGCTTTTTGCTAGATTTGAAAAAAATATGATTTTGGCCTCGTTGCAGTGCTATATAGTGAGGAAACATCCGTTAGAATCGCAATATAAAGCTTTTACTCGTCAATTAGCAGTTCCTTACAATTGCCTTATAGGCATAAAACTCTGAATAGCATTCAAGATCGAGTTTACTAGATACTTATTTAATCCAGAAACAAAAATAATCATTCTCATTATATAGACACGAGTATTTTTCTGGAAAATATGCCTCTCGTAAAATTCATAAAAACTACATCCGGGAACATTTACCATAATCTCACACGTGAATTTATTGATGACGTAATTTCGGAAACTTTCCTCCGAAAAACACTCGTATCTATAAAATAAAAAGAACATCACACGACGGTTTGAAGATATAAATTTTTTTTTCTTGTGGCAAAAGCAATCTTTTATCTACTCGATGCGCTTGTTCGTAAAATGTTGTTTTGCCACTCGAAAATAAAATTCATATCTTCGCGCCACCGTGTATAAATATCCTCTATGTATCTCTTTCTTTTGACACTACAATACAACGAAGTCCGATGGCCTATTATCTCTCCCTTTTAGCACGTGTCCAGTTTGGCGAATTACACTCATCTCTCAGATGACAAGAGCTTTCTCTTTCTTAGTTACAACATTGCGTTTAAACATCAAAACTAACAGGTTTTATTAAGAGTTGTTAAAATACACCAAAACAATGAACAATGGAATATGTTCCGTGTAACACTTGAATATAAAATAAACTACATCGGAATCTAGTTATAAATTCAATCTGAAATAGATTTACAATAAAAATCACACAAAATAACTAAAGGTTTGTAGTTAATGTTTGGTTTTGCATCACCGAAAAATCACTACTGATTTGAATCACTAAAAATCGCCGTGGCTCCATTTTCAACAAGAGGCTAACGCTACCCTTCAGTCGGGCAGGCATTTTGACAAGGTTGATGTTGATGTTATTAATTGCATTAGTCTAAAAAGTAGAGTACCTTTCCCTGAGAAAATTTGCAGATGTGGTTAAAATCGCACACCTTGGTCTTGGTATCAAATACAAGTTTGATACTAGTTAACAAAACCAAATTTAATAATCCTTTTCCATTTTTTTCAGCTAAAACATAAATTATTAAAAAATGCTTTTTAGTAAATATTTTATTTCAGTAACTTCATTTCTGCGTAAATCCGACCTTACATTTTACATAAACTTTTCAATGAAAAAAAAATCATTTGTACTTGTATACCAACAATTATAAAGAGTTGACAAAACTTCAAAAAAAAGTTTCAGAATCAAATTTATTGGTTCAATAAACAATGTTAACATTGTTTTGGAAAACTTAATATTCTATAATTGTAATGTTTTTTCATTTCAACTTAACATTAAATAATTATATGAAATAACTTTATAAGTTTCATATATTTAAATGGTAAATTTAAACACAGCTTTAAGCTCTAAGTTTATATGTATTTCTGCTAAAGTTTATTATTGAGTAGTGTTATTGAAAGTATCTTTCTGAACGTTAAGTCAAAAACAGCATCATAAAATGAATTCTTACAGAGACAATACTACATTTGACCTTTTGGAGATGTTTCTACCAAGATTTTTTATTCGATCTTTAGCAAATTACCTTTTTTCCTTGCTAGACATGCAAGTTTCCCCTACTCAAAGAACCGCTGTTATCGAAGTTCAAATTGCTTTGTTTTGGCTTAATAATCAAACTTTGGCAACCCGTTTAGTCTCCTAACAAATCAAAGCATTAAGTTCTGTAGTAAGAGTATAAATTTAGTAAAGTCTTAAAGAGAAAAGAAAAGAAATGTAAGTAGTTTTAGTAAAACTCCTACCAAAAGTACTTGAGCAGCCATGTCGTAAACAAAAGTCGCCGAGGTCGTAAAAAACTATTCAAGCCAAATTTATGAGCTAAAGTATTCTAAGAATAAAATAATTTGAATTTTTAATCAACATCCGTGGTGAAATCGCAACGAAATAAAAGATTTTGTTATGTTGCGTAATGGCGACTCAGAGCTGAAGACTTGTGAAAGCGGGGCTCTCACCGAAATTGATTTCTCTAAAAATATCGAAGAAAAGAAATAGAAGGCAAATACATTTTGTAAAGGACC
>JAOBRB020119468.1:0-13565 GCA_027575285.2 Zoanthus pulchellus
CAGATATTTTATAGAATGTTGCAAAAATGAATGCGATTCTTTTAAAAGCATTAGCCGCATTTTTCTAAACTTCATATCCGTTGATCTTTTCTATCTAATAAATGTAAGTGACAGTGTCACATAAAACATAATAGATATACAGATATTTTATAGAATGTTGCAAAAATGAATGCGATTCTTTTAAAAGCATTAGCCGCATTTTTCTAAACTTCATATAATTTTGAGATAAAGATAACAGAAGGTTTTGATTGAAGAATACCATTATTTTGTTTTTGCATCTTTTTTTATTCCTGTTTTTTCTTAAGATATTTAGGAAAACCTCTTCAATTCACTGTTTAAATTAAAAGTTCATGAAAAAAAATATATTTACATATAGCAACCGTACAAACGACCAGTTATTTTCAATGGAGTACCAATACAAGCTGTTGATCTTTTCCATCTGATAAACGTGATAAATACGCAGATATTTTTTAGAACGTTTCAAAAAAAAAATAAAACTTTTTTATTAAAGGGAGCAGCAGCAGCGTTTTAGTAATGAAACTCTACAAGCTCTAACTTATAAACACTGATGCGCGGTATCCCATCATTCTTTGCATCGGTGAACTAATTAAAAATAAATTTATAAAACTGGTTTTTATAAAAGCTACAAATTTTTGTTTTTACAGAATTCTGTGTATTTTTTGTATCAGCCTATGATTAAACTGGTTAATTGATAAAAAAACATGTGTTCCTAAAGGAAATTTATTATATTAATGCTTTTTTTTAAAAAACCTTCTCTAATATATCTGTTATTATTCAATAGCTGGCAAATCGGTGTTTCACTGCTAGTTCGGCGTTTATTTAAAGAATCTCATGCTATACTCCTTTAGGGAATTTTAAACATGTGCTAGACTCGATTCCCGCTGTGGGCAAATCAAAGACACTCAACTTCTGTTCAAGGCTCCAGTAGAGTAGATTCTAAACAACACAGCGATACAAACGGTCAACAATTTCTTTATGGTTCAAATTTTTTTAAAAACATTTGATATCTCATTCTACATTTAACTATGTCTCACTGAGTATTTAATAAAATCAACTTGAAGTTCCTTACGTTTACAAGCTTCATAAAAGCAAAATATCCTGTCATTATCAATTTGAAGCCGCTTTCTATCTTTAAGTAAACTTATTAGAGCGCCACTATTATTTCAAAAGAAAAAATGACAGTTTTGACCTTAAAAGTGTTTGATATACGATTTATAAGACAAAAATTACAAGCTCGATCGTTCCCTTTCTGGAATTAAGGTAATCAATTTTTAAACAGTTTCGGAAATATTTTTAAGTTTTAAACCAAACATTTCATTATTCATTGATATTATACCTTCCGTTATTTTTTTAGTTCTCTGTTTGTAACTGTCATATTCTTAACTGTCGGAGCTTTTGAATGTTGATAATTAAATTTCTCGGCTTTGTTTAGAAAGCAGATACAATATCGAAAGATAATCTCGTTTACCGATAACGGACCGTCTGATTCGTTTATTTGCACTGCTGAAAAAAAAAACCACGTTTAATCAAAATTTGTTATTTGTAATTAAAGTCTACTAAACGACTAGGGTTGCTCTTGTGAAAAGGAAACGGTTTAATTTTGTTTAAGTTTATGCTTGCAATTTTGTCTCAAAAAGTAGAGTTTATTTCTGTTTCATTGAGTGAGTATTCCTTTTCTTGTACCCGAAGTCTATCTCCTCCCCCACCCAAGCGTCTGAGAGAAGTGCGAAAGAGGATCAAATATATCAAACACAGTACACAAACAGTTCCGTTTCTAAATGTCTATCTTGCTAATTCGCTGTTAATTAGCTAATAGTGACAACATTGGCCTTTAAACTATGATAAAAAAATCGAGCTACAGTGAGACGATTATACGAGGGATACCTTCTTAATTAGCGTTCTTGCTGTGAGTCTCTTTATGAAAAGAGCAAGATATTTTTAGGGAACTTTTTCTAAGTAAGAGACGTTCAGTCAATATGGAATAAGTGACAACACTTAAAAGAGCCACAGGACGGCCGTAATTAGTTTTGCCGAACCATCTCGTATTTGCCCTAAAGAAAAATTACAGGGTTCCGTTTTTGACTTTTTTCCTATTCAAATGTTAATTTTCTCAATGACCCGTGATACTTTAATAGAAATTTAGAGCGATAATTGTGCATAAACACCTCTGCCCCCTTTTTCTCTGAACAATAAAACCTGTTTTCATTTTTCCAACTTTCTTTTGTAAAATCTCGATAGTAATATCTCTAAGAAATAAATTCTTTTTAATGCATTGTACACATAATCCTTTTTTCACCCCTCTGCTAAGCGTTATCGCTGGGCTTGTAACTGAATAAACATATTTACCAAAATAAAGTTTGCATATTTAAAATTACGTTCAGACGCTCAACTGTGAGACCGCGTCTTTCTAATTGTGAAGGCGAAGTGTGCAAAAACACAAACAAACTAAGTTGTCGCTAATTCAGGCATCTTTCTCAATTACACCCTGCCGCATTTGAACAAAAGAACACCCTATTGGAATTTTTAATCCATTGGCTTTTTTGTTGCGGAATATAGTGATAATCAAGTTATGCTTATTCAGTTCTTTCAATACTAACAGCTTACAATTGCCTTCCTTCCTTCCGCACTCAAACTTTGAGACAAGCACAAGAAAGCGGCTTTATACTTGATTGTAAGAGACTCAACTGGGGCCATTAATTTCTTTTAGGGACCCGTGCAAAATTGTCCTCGAAGCACTTAATCTAAAAAAAAAATGCTTTTGACATGCTTCGTGTCTCTTGTAAGATTTCAATCAAATTTTAGGCATAATCAAAATGTGTTGCAATCCGTATTCCGATTGCTAGGGTTAGTGGCTTAATTTTCAAACATTCTTGATTTAGTTAAAACATTACACAGAACAGACTATATGGATTCCCGTGCGGCCCTTTTGAAGTGTCCCAGCATGAGATACTAGGCTGCCTTCATTAGAAAGCAACACAGCAAGAGATTCATATTAAGGAAAGTGATAGTTATTGTAAAATCGGGGTCTTCTTGTTTTCTGCACCATCAACATATGGCAGAACGGAGAATAAAAAACACATTAACCATAGTCGAACCAAAAACAAAGCGGAAAGTCGTCATACTCAAGTAATTGTCAAGAGACTACATCGAACATACTAATGAAAGTTTTAGAATAAAAGACAATAGGTGTTGTTCTACCTTGTTGAATATCGCCCAAAGTCTATTTTAACATTAGTTACACAATTGCAATCAAACCAGAATTGCCCAAGGATAAAATGAATACAATTACTTCTACGTTGAGAAAGTTTGACAACTTGCAATCATTTCACACGTGTCGGCGGGATATCTACTAGTTTATATACATTCGCGTTAAACCAACAACGTCGACCGCTTCTCGCAAATGTTTCTCGGCAAATATGGCATAATATCAGGTAAATAAATTTCGCAACTTTTTGTTGAAACGCCGGATTTTAGTAAGCCACATTAACCTACATGCTATTATATCTCGAGACGCTTGAATACAAAACATCGCATTATAAAGGTGTGTTCACTTACGAAGTAATTTACACCTGCAAGCCAAGTTAATTGTTGTTTGCATACACACATGGTATTCAAAATCGCATTCACCACGAGGGAAACATTTTGTCTTATAGATAGTCGCCGAGCCTGCAATAGACACACGGAGTGAACATCGTCCAGGGACTGAGCTCACCTTCTCGGCATTGCAGTCGATTCTAAACTATTGTCTCTTGTCAAACTACTATAGTTACTACAAGCCTGATAACATCAGTTGTCCATCATCAATGGACAGTAATAATACATCCTATCATTCAATGGAAACGCAGGGCGAACGTCCAAACTGGGGAACTTTGCAGAGTCTTCCACTTGCTCCAGAAGCACCTTTATTTGAGACAAAAGATCGAAATCTGTCGTCAAGTGGAACAAAAATTGAGCAAACCGGTTCACTTCTGGAAACGAATAGCACCGAGCGACAGGATCAGCGTTGTTTAGCACGCGAGGAGGAGCGCGAGGATGTCCGCCAGGAAGACGTCGGACCAGACGGGAAAAGAAGCAGAAGTAATCGAAAGTCCCGTAGAAGACCACCTTATTCCTACATTGCCTTAATTGCTATGGCCATACAAAACTCTCCGGAGAAGAGGCTAACCCTGGATGGTATCTGCAAGTTCATAAGGGACCAATTTCCTTTCTACCGCGAGACCTATCCGTCATGGAAGATTTGTATCAGAAACAATCTGTCTCTTAACGACTGCTTTGTCAAAACGGGAATAAAGTCAGATGAACCTCTTAAAGGAAACTACTGGACGCTTGATCCGGATAGCTACAACATGTTCGAAAACGGCAGTTTCCTCAGAAGGAAAACAAGATTTAAACGTCATGATGGTAGAATGGAGAACAAGAACTTAGGAGGGGAGAACAATTCACTATCATTCGGGTCTCAAGTAGAATTGCAGTCCCGTCCTCTTTTTCCGTCCCCCTACGGCTTTAACCCGCTCGAGTCACCAAAGCTTCCAGGGTTCTCTCCTTTTTTACCACTGCAATACTACAGCTCTCCGAATACAGAGCCTCTCTTAGCAGGGCTACCACCTCAACTTCCCTTTTTACCTGGCTATTACCAGCACATGAACTCGCCACATGTCAACTGTCCTCAGTGCTCGCTATGTGAGGCGACCAAAACCTCCCATCCTTATATCAGAATCTAGATTCGTGTTATTTATCTATATATTCAAGCTCGCAAATTTGAATTTTAACGAATAACCGAGACTTTTTAATGTTTAATATCAATAGGAGACTTTGTTCGTAGACATTTTTGTCAAGTGCTGCACTACTCAAAATGTCAATAGCAAAGTTAGGACATTTTTTTCTCAGAATAGATTCAACCGTAAGTTATTTTCCCTCAATGTTAAAAACATCTGAATTTCTCGATACTTTATAGCTAAGCTATACAATTCTTCGGTATTTTCAAGATTTGAGTTTCAAGGGTTTAAATCAGCTTTTTAAATAACTGTGTTTTGATGTATTTTGAGAAATCGATTGTTGTGTGAACCGTACGAAAATGCAGTTTGCTTCCACTAACAACTAAAATAGAGTTATCAACATAGCATTTATCAAACTAATAACTAAAATATGATATGTAAATAGAAGATTGTACATTTACTCACATCTAACTTGAGACTGTAAATACGCGATAGTTGTACACCTTTTATTTTAACCAAAATAAAGGCGATGAAAAAAACGTTTTATGTTACAAGTGGTTTGGTTTTCTTTTTTCATTCGCGGATGGCACGATGACCGCGGTCCGAAATATAACTTACTGAAACTGATTGTTTTTATTCAAAGTTCAAAACAAAATCGTTTAAGCTGTGGTTGCTGTTGAAAAGAAAGGCATATTCGTAGGGCTCGTGATATATTAAGCTAGTTAAAAGAGAAATTTCTAAAAATTTTATTGAACACGATTATATTTGAACTAATGGTTTTCATCTAAAACTGGATTTACGGCTGTGTTTTTGTAATGCGATAAGCAACGATAGAAAGTGAGAATATCTATTTGTCCTATGATAATCATATGCGTATGAAGCAGGAGTCAAAACGTTTGGTTTGAACAAAGTTTTTTAACCAGCTACTCAACAAGAAACCAGATTCAAATAAAAATATTTTTCCGTTAACTAGATGAAAAGATTTGAAATCCTTACACTCGAAACAGATGCGTTTGTTTCATTTTACCAAAACAATAAATAAAACTGACTTTAAAATCGTGGGAGAGCAGAGTCAATACATGTTTAAAATGCTTGCTCATCAATGGTTGTTTTATTTGTATATTATCAACAAACTTGCTTCAGACAAAGAAATGCCTTACGGCCCTTCAAAAACGTTTACTATCTGATCAAGGTTAAATTATATAAAGTGTATAGTTTTATCGCATTAAGTAAAACGCATAACTTCTAGAGTTTGGGGGAAAGTGAGAAAAGACAGCAAAAATGATTCTGATTTAAAATATTTTTCTAAATTAAGCACAGAACAGTTTTTCGTTTATAACCCATTGGCCCCAACTTAGGGGCTAATTGAAGCAGCCAAGTTCAACTCCGGTGGCACTTTGAATGGAGTACGGTTTAGTTACATTTTTTTACACTGTTGTTAAGCTCTTCTTTTGTACCGTACAAATCTCCAATCAAAGCAAGTAAATAATCTATATTTCTTCAATGGATCTGCCATCTTTTTTAAAAGATCCCAATAGAATAGAGATTAGAGCCTTTTCAATTTGCAATCAAAAGACAGGAAAAAGTATAACACTGTTCATTGTTATTCTGCTGACCTCTTCCTAGTTGAAACCAAACGATAAAGAAACACAAATCCTAACTTTAGAAAAAGCGACCACAACAACACGACCTTAGGGGGCATAGTGCAATTGTTCCTGTTTAACAGACAAATGTGTTAAATAAAGATTCGGTTCACTAAAAGACGATTTTGATATTTTTTATTTCTTTTTGTTTCGTTGTTAGGTAAAACAACGAACGCGAAACATTTTTTTAAAAAAAATCGTTTTATTTATGCAGCGCGTGGGTTTGTCTATAGTGTGGTTCGGTCGTAAACTTGATGTAATTGTGAAAATGAATACAAACTATCAATATCATTAGCGCGTTCATTTACCTTTGTAGTTAACTATACTGTTGTGTATTAACAATAATTTGTGTTATTTCAGCCAAGGTGCTTTTTATGCGTATTCAAATTGTCTTTTGTGCGAAATCAAATCAGCATTGATGTATTAATATTTACAGTTAATTTCGCCGAACACATTGCTCTGAGAAAGACGAGTGCACCTGTCCAAGCAAAACACAGAAAAATAAATTAAGTCAATGGACAACTTCAAACTGTACTCTCGTGGTCGTTGTGATTGCTTCCCTTCCCATCTTCTGTTTAAGATAAAGAGAGCCTTGAAACGTTTTTTAACAATAAAACTAAGCCTCTGTTCTTTGCTGAATGCCTTATATTCAATCTATTAACCAGGTCGTAATATCGCTTTGCTAACAAAAGAGTTTTTTCTAAAGGCTTTGACAAAACTGTTTTCGTTCAAAGGCGTGTAATTAACCTAATTTAAAGATCAAATCTTTTCATCTGGAATATTGATCGAGGAGTGAATATCAGCAGGCCTTTTTCTTCATTTCAGGCCTTTTCTTCATCAATTCCATTATGACATCTTTTTCAAATGTTTTCATTCATAATTGTTTTAGTGGTGATTAGATAACTACATCGAATATTGGTTTTTCGGTACAACAAACTATTATTTATAAGACTTTTTTAAGTCAATATTTACAATGCTAACAACGTTTTACTCGCAATTTGAAACACAATCTACACAGTGTGTTTGCCAACTGTCAGTAACTCAAAGCACAAATAAGTCAAGCAATTGAATAAAAAAAGATGGTGTTTATATTCAAAGTCACCTGCTCATTGTGAAAACAGAAACAATAAATCTATATCTATCAAGCTGTAATTGAAAATATATGGAATTTTATATATTCATTTTTACTCCATTTTATTTATATATTACGAAAAATAACCATAAAAGATGATGCCTCTTGTTAAAACTTTGTTTACAATCATTAACAAAGTAGTATGCGTAGACATTGTTGAAAACTGTTCAATCTATTATGAAATTGAAAGAAACAGCAAGTATATCTATTTATTGAGTTCAGTCTCTTCAAACGTTTCACTAAAATACGCGGTTGAATAACAAGGAAAATATGCTTCACTCTATGACTATGACAAGCACAAATTATTAGTATACAACTCAGAGCGTTTTAGTCTTTGTTTTATTTTTTTGCTTTGCTATAATTGTTACTTAACACATGGTTTCATGAACAAAAATGAGTTGAAGAATCCTAATGAATATGCTATTAACGTTTCAAGCCAAAATTAAGTATAAAATTTAAAGTATATATAACTATATATCATGCACCTGTGTAAAGTAACAAGAAGTTGTGCTGAATACGACTCGTCAATCATAAAATTATCGCCAGAATGTTTTCATAAATCACAGCACTATTGGATAGAAAATATTCCTTAGTTAAACAGAGCTGCAATGATCTTACTATTTCAAAGACCGTGTCAAACATTTTGATTAGAAATATTTTTTGAATACATTTAATTAAACAACTCTATATACCGGTTAAAGTGAAGTTCCAATTTCGCTTAAACCAGTAAATTGCCTTTTGTATTTTGTATTCGCAAACATACAAAAAGCCTTGAAAATTATATTTATTTGAAAAGATGACCAAGTTGTAGAAAATTGCTAGTAAAAGAATTTTACATATTTATTCATACTCAGTATTTGAGGACTATTTACATAACTTTGGGCCAAACGATGTATGCACATTGCAGTTGAGATTGAAGCATCCAGTTTAGTACTTTAAAACCGAACAGGGATCCGTGAATTATCACAACGTATAAATACTAAAATATTTAAGAAAACCTCATACATTTGTGTCACAGCTACTAAGTTACGGTTAAAATAGATAAAAACCATAAAACGTTTTTTGTTTAAAAAAATTAGTAGATATAAGTTTACGTCTGTTCCGCTATAACCCTCATATATTATATTTAAGCATTAAAGCACAACTTTCTAGTATGACTTTATCGGCGAAATAGAGCACGCGTGATATTGGGAGAGACACTAGAACGTTGTAAATCACGAGCTACAGGCAAGCCGGATTATACAACATTTCGAGTGTCTCTCCCAATTTCGCAAGTGTTCTATTTTGCCGATAAAGTCTCAGAAAGTTGTTCTCTAATGCTTTTATGATATAGCAAAACAAGCGGCAAAACAAGCAAGCTACAACCGGCCACAACCATGACTTTATCGGTGTTAATAAAGCATAGATTTGAACCAATCAGAGTGCATGTTATATCGTAGCTATATAATAAATAAATACAAAAATGAAAGCGAGATAAAGATAATAGATACAGCTCGCAAATGAATTTGAACAAAACAATTTGTTTTCCTTGACCTCAAATTTAAAACTTTCCATAGAAATCAGACGCGATTTCGCCACAAGACTCAACATAAAGGTCAGTTATCAGAATAAAGAAACCTCATAAATGAACGCGAAAAGAACATTTTGATTTCCTTAAATATTTTTCTACCTAAAGAAAATACAATTCCGCCACAATACTCCAATTTGCCGAGGAACTACGCCAGCTCAATGATCTTTATATTACATATCTTGGAAGCAATCGAGTTATTTATCGCCTGAGTAACAAGTTCGTAAATTGGTATATTTTTCCCGCTGCATGATACTTAAATAATTTCTAAAATTCTGATCCCTAATCCCAAATTTTAAAAATTTCTGATCCCTGATCCTTTTGACATCCATTTTTACCCTAACCTCAAATTCCCCTAATCCCTGATCTGCCCCCATTGATCTCTGATCCGACCCATTTGAACTCTGATCAAACCCCATTGATCCCAGTCTACAGTGTAAAGCCGCTCCTTCAAAAAAGAAACGTTTGTGAGTTACCGTTGTTAACTGTGTTCCGGAGTAATTTGACATAATTTATTAAAGTGATCAACGCTGATCAAAAATTCCGTGTTTTTAAGATGGGGCTCAATGCGAATCATTTCCGATATTTTTCAAATTAACTCGCTTCATAGCGAACAAGAAAAATGCTTACAAGCACTTTTTAACAGGAAGGATGTCTATGCAAGTCTTCCAACCGGGTACCAAAAGCCACTAATCTTTTATGCAGCCCCGATAATTGCCGACGATTTGTTATCATGACCATTTTTCTCCTCGTTATTTCTTAGACTATTCATTCTAAGAGAAGACGTGTGGATAAAACTTTGGATTTTGATTCTCAAGTGGAGGGTATTGTAATGAGACAACAATGTCATTGGATAAACATGGTCGGGGATCCTTTCCAGGGGGAGCAGCCTCCAACTTGTAGTGTTCCCAGTATTCTTTCTACGGGACAGATTCCGCATATCAATACTATACGTCTGAGAGATCCGAAATATTTTAGGGTTGGGAGAGTCCATACCAATGCTATTGGTTGGGAGAAGATTTTAGTTGATCATCCACTTTCTGTTATACTGAGGGACTGGATCAAGAATAAGATAGACATTTGGAAATTTGGTCAACCATTCAAAGGAGTGTTCAATAAAGTGTATCATGACTCCAGTTTTCCTCCCTCTAAGTGCTTTGCAAATCATGCTTCTTGCAAAAAACATAGTGACTTTGTGTCGGCCGAAATTTTAAAGCGTTTGCGCACTGGGTCTTTGAGAGTGTGGGGAAAGGTGGATTCAGACGATCCACCTCATTTAGTATTACCTATTACAGTTGAACCAACTAAACCACGTGTCTGCATCGATGCACGTTTCCTAAACTTGTGGATGAGGGATGTACCTTTCTTCTTAGAAAAGTTGTTGGATATTCCCAGATATGTCTATAAAGATTCCATGATGACCAAATGTGATGATAAATCAGGTTAAGATCATGTCCTCTTGCAGGAAAATTCTCAGAAATATTTTGGCCTAAGTTGGGGTGGATTTTGGTTTGTATGCACTACACTGCCTTTTGGTTGGAAAGAGTCCCCTTTTATTTATCACACACTTGGGTATGCTGTGTCTGGCCATTTCAGAAAGTTGAGTGTCCCGTGTTCATTATACATCGATGACCGTTTACAAGGAGAGCTTTTGACATTTTCGGGACCATAGTCTTCTCCTCCCGTTTGCCGTTCGGCTGCTTTCCGTTTAAAGGCTGCCATCGTGATTGTCTTGTTAACTCTTGTGGATTTGGGTTATACAACTGGCATAGAAAAATCGGTGCTCGTACCCACGACGTCTTTGGAGTATCTTGGTTTTGTTGTCGATTCAATGAAACAGGCATTTGCCCTTCCAGAACGTAAAATAGTGTCGTGGGCTATTCTTAGGAAGCAGACTGGTCTTGGAAGTGAATGGCATTCATTATTAGATGTAAGCGAACTAGCAGCTTGCAGGACTGTACGTAATTGCTTAGTAGATGTAAGGGAGGAGCAACTTAAGGATAGGGTGGTACCTCGACAAGCACAACCTGTTTTGGTAGCAGATTTAGAAGTAATATGCAGTCATCTTCATCAAGAAATTTGTGCAGCTGGTCAATTATCGGCAGCACATGTACAACTTTATATCATTGCCAGAGACCAAGCAGTCTTTAACGCCCTTTTCTTCGCGGGGGACCGTGCAGCAGATTTATTTCACTTAAAAACTTAAGATGCTTATCGAATGCCAGACAATTTTGGACTTTCCCTGAATCAATATTGGACCAAGACATTGCGGGAAGTGATGTTCATGTTTTTGCATTTAAGAGAGGAAAGAATAAAACTGTATGTCTGGTCCAGGGTATTGAATTATATTTGGACATCTGTCGATTGCTAAAGGTTCAAATATCTCCTGGTTTTCTATTCCGATCCGACACGAAGTCAGGGGGGTTTCCTGTCAAGCATTTGCAACAGCAGCGGCTCAACCGAGACTAGATAATTATACCAAAAAGTTAAAAGGACGACTGTCTGGGGAGCGACTAACTATGCATGGTTTTCGCAGTGGTGCTGCATTCTCGTTAGCTTTGGTGGGAGTCGAAATGAGAAATATCATGGATCACAGCATTGTATATTACATCATAAACAACCGCTGACATCACATATTGAGCCGCCGGTCAAATATTCTTGTTTATTCGTTGCTAAACATCAAATTATTTTTAGCTGCTCAGCTAACACCTTAAAAAACTTCATTCTGCTACAATTTTAGGGTTTAATTTTTCCTTTAAAATATCTAGAACAAAGATATCTTGTTAGAAACTGCATACATGTGACAGTTTTGGGACAGCTGTCATTTTTAACGGAGTTTAATTTCATTATGAAGTCCTGGTGTAATGAAATAGGAGGTGTCTAAATTGTGTAGCTTCCGGCTGAATATTAACACTGCCAACACGAACGTTTTTTAGTTGACGGTCTAAAACACTGCGAGAAACCATGAAATTCAGTATTAAGCATTTTTTGTCATGTAAAATCTTAAAAACAACGAAGGACGTTTTACTATTGCTACGTCACAGGTACCAGTCCCCTGTGCTCGGTCAAAATCTGCATTTCAAACTTCATTTGATTAAATGCGTACTTAGGTTCGGAGTTTTACTTCGGTTTTCGGTTAATCGAATTCTGAGTTCATAAATGACAATAGTTTTTACTTTAAGATTAAAAGAAGCGATATAGAGACTTGAAGAAGAGTCTAACTTCACACAAAGACTAGGGCTGTATAGAATGTACCTGCTGTCACAAATATTAGCTTATGTTTTTATGTTTAACTTATGTTTTCATTCCTCTGTTTCTTTCTTAATTTCCTGAAAGTCTCCAACAGTTTCTTCTTTTAATTCGATTTCCTGATAATTTCCCATCTCTTTTTCTTCCTTCGGACTTTTGGAGTGGACAAATTGTTCCTCCTTGCTGGCAATTTCTATATTCTTTCTCTCGTATACGTTCAAAACAACATCACGCTGGGAACGTTTCTTGCAAAAGCGCCATGATAGAAAATAGAACAACAACGACAAACCTGAAACAAGAAAAGTAAATATAAAAAAAGTGTAACATAGCAAAAAAAGGTGAACTTGTATTTGCTCTTTCCAATCTTTCATTCAAGAGGAAAATAACAGTTTTTCCGTTCCTTGATAACGTTATGAAAACTGCTGTGAAAGTTTTTGAGAATTCGAGAGTACATTTACAAGAACAAGTGACGCAGTTAAGGGTATTAACCAGCTCGGAAGTTCATGGGAACATAACAGAAACATTATTTTTTGATTTACCAAAGACGACGTGCGATCATACATGAAAATGTAAATTTCTGCGCTATACATAGCACTTTTTAAACACACTTATTACATGGAAAACCAAATTTCTAGGGCCAATAACAATTAGCTGATAATCGGTCGAATAACTTTCCATACAGGACCAAGAAGTTATTGGACCGATTTCTAGCTAACGAGAGCACGCGTTTGTTCTCTTTTGCTAATCTAAACCTGACGCCATGTAATAAATATCTAAATAATTTCAGCCAATCATTTTCTTTGTGCCTTATATTATACCTAATATACCTGATATTATACCAAATTTCTAGGCCCAGTAACCAAATCCTGCACAATGATTGGCTGAAAACAGGTCGAATAAATTCCCATACAGGACCGGGAAGTTATTGGACCAATTTCTAGCTAACGAGAGCACGCGTTTGTTCTCTTTTGCTAATCTAAACCTGAAACCATGTAATAAATATCTTAATAACCTCTATTGCTCGGTCTGTCCGGG
This sequence comes from Zoanthus pulchellus, assembly GCA_027575285.2. NCBI lineage: Eukaryota > Metazoa > Cnidaria > Anthozoa > Zoantharia > Zoanthidae > Zoanthus > Zoanthus pulchellus. The sequence goes on from JAOBRB020119468.1 coordinate 13,363, forward strand.
GAAAAATATTTGCCCTCAGTTTTACGCAAAGTAAAATAGTATGAAAGACCTAGTCGGGCTCGGTAATTAAGATGTTTTTTAATTATCAATCAAAGCGCACGTACTATCTAAATAATTTGATAAATCGCAACACTAATCTTAACAAGAAATACTTACAAAGCATAGGCAGCCCAAGCGCTACTAAATAGATGGAAAACTTGTCA
>JAOBRB020119682.1:0-13564 GCA_027575285.2 Zoanthus pulchellus
TACATGAGTTAGTACAGGCTTGACAAAGGTTGTATAACCAAAACCAGTTGCCAATAAAGTACAAGTTTTAAACTCAAAATGCCGCAGCACATAGTCTTTCTATTTATTTCACTTTCACCCAACCAGTAGGGCTAGCCCTAGCTCGAGTGTTTACATGCACTAAACAAACAAAAAGATAGCTCTACTGCTAGGGTAGCCCTACCAGGCAAAAAACAATAGACCAGGGGCGCCCTAGTGATGGGGCTAGCCCTACTGGTAGGGTTATCTTTCTTCGAAGTGTAACAGGGTCTTTATTTTTTTAGCAACTTGTCTCGCAATAGCGTTAAGTTGGAAGGAAAATTTCATAGTGTAAAAACTGTAACAGCGCCTTTTTAACCCTAAGTATTCTTATTAAGTATATTTTTTATAAGAGTGTACAACTACATGTAACATCAAATGATTGTTCCTGATTGTTCTTAAATAAATGTAGCCGTTTTTTTTAAATTTTCATTTCTACTTTTCTTGTTTTGATATATTTTCTTTTCTTTTCTAATGCGATGAAGCATTAGCTCTTGAAAGTACACTGATTTTCTTGGCCGCCTTGATTGGAAAAGAATGTATTTAACTTTAGTTGACTGATGTTGTGTTTGATAATCTTTCAGTAAAAACATGACCCGACATGTTTACACAAACAGCTATCAAGACTAGTATTTAGTTTCACTAACACATCACCTTTTGACATGAGTATTATATTTTTCAGCCGGCTTTTCTAGTAGAGAGAGTTTAGCTCGCAATGAGAAATGGTTTCGTTCAAACAGCAAGAAAATGATTTATCTTTCTAATCAAACATCTTGGATGTTTTCACCCTGAATGGTTACTTTACAGTTATACTGTATAAAAAGGAAAAAAATCACCAACGGTTTTTATATCATAAATATATTGAAATAACACTTATTTTTTGCTATTATTCATTTTATTGTTCCTTATAGTTGTGTTTTGCTTAATTTTCTAATAAAGAATCTACAAAGAAACCTTTAGGGGGAGACGTGTCTGGCATTTGAGTTTCAATAAGAGTCATCTAAAATGACATATATAAATCTTTCTTGAATTTGACTACGTGTCGAGTTTCAAATTTCTACTCATTCTATTTCGAAGAAAATAAGTTTATGATTACGAGGTGTGTTGGCAAGTCTTGACAAATGATATTTGAACCCTTAGAAAATGTTTTAAATAAACTTTAACGGAAAATCATTATATTTACCTGGGCAAGATATGTCCGTGAAAATGTAAATAACACCTTCTTGTGAAAAGTCTTAGAATGGCATGCAACCGGAAGCCGCCAACGAAAAAATGTGTTCATTTCGGATCATTCCAACGTTGTGACGAACATTTCCGACTCGGATTTCTCGATATGCGGTAATCTGGACCTACCATGTAACTTTTATTAATGGAGAACTAGGAAATGAAAAACAGCAAAATTTGGACAAAAATTTCAACATTGAACAATTGACAAATCTCGGTAGCGTAATCGAGTTTTTTTTAAAAACATGATTTACTAAACAAATATGCAATTATCTCAAAGCGAGAAGAAAAAAATTGTTGATTTTTTAAACCCAGCTAGACAAGTGTTAAAAAGCCTTGAAAAAATATATATTTACCCGACGCGACTTCACGTAGCATGTTTTGACGAGCAAAATACCATTCGTTCGTTTCCGGTTTTTGAAAGTGGCCTTTCTTGCTTTAAAGCAAAACAAATGGTCAGCTGATAGCTGCTTGTGTGCCAAACTCGATTTAATCTTATTCCTTTTAAATCTGTTTCCCTGTACTATTTAATAAGGTACGTAAGTTTCGATAAAATAGCTGCAAAGGCCTTAGCATTAAACTATAATGCGAGCTGCAGTAAAATCATTCAAGCACTACACCCGGAAAAGTTATTAAATTCGCGCCAAAAGCCCGAGTACACACAAAGACGGATGTCAGATATCGCTTCAGTGGTTTTATTCAAACACGAACCTTGTCCAAATTTTAAAAAGCAAAACCACGGTAACTAAATCGCTATCGTCTTTAAATTAAGGATGTGAAATGACTGACAAACTCAAAATGTCGAAGCGACAGACTTGAACAATTTATTATTTCAATAACTAAACATTTCACAAATTGAAACATTGAATTCATCAGTGAAATACGAATAACATGCAATTGCACAATTCCTCGGAACAAAAAGTTGTTTGTAAAATGTCTTTTTAAAAAATAGTGAGCAACAACCATTAATCTTGCAATATTTTCACATCTGCACAACCACAATCTGAGAGCTAAGACTTGCTGGTCGTAAGTATTCGACACTGTTTTGACAAGCAAGCTGTTGAGCTTAAATTCTTCACATTTTTCGATCAATGAAAATATATTCCCACTGGGAAATGATAATAAACAGAAACGCCGAACAAGTCAAAACAAATTCTTTACCTTCAAAATCTTTGCGGTATAGTTTTCCAAACGCATTTCATAGTTTCATTTCGAAAGAATGCAGCAAAAGCTAGCTAAAGAAAAAAAATTCAAAATTCAACGGTAAAGTCCCGCTCATTCGAAGGACGCCAAAATACTTGCAACATAATACCTTTTACTGCCCGAGGGAATATTCACCGCAATACACTTTGTTACGAGAAATTTTGTTTATTTAATATCTCCGTTCTTTAGACGGGTTTTCTGCAATTTACTCAACATAACTTTATACAATATATCACTAAATATTGCTATAGTACATGGAGATAAAATATATAATATATATGTACTCATTCTTCCACGATGGAAAATCATTTACAACTGCTACGTTTTAATATAAAGTCGTCCGTGCTGAACGATTCAATACGATATGTACTATAAACAAGGATCGGGAGATTTATCTTACATTACACAAGATTACTAAATCGATGTTGTCTAATATTTAGAAATCATAGTTCAACTGTAGAGTCGCGTCTTCGTTTTCGAGTACTTGTTTTTCTCTGGTTGTTGGCGCACTGTTTCATATCCTCTTTCTTTTTTTCGGTACTTGGCGACGTGACTAAAAGAAATTCGAGGTAAGGTTGTGAAAGAATGATTGCTGCTTGAATAGAAAGAACTCTTTCTTGATTTTTAACACCTTCAAATGTATCCCAGTAGACGCTATGTTCCCATAGATGTTTTGTAAAACAAACTTTGCTTTTATAACATTTTCCTGAAACAAAAAGAAAATTTAAACGCGACATCAGTAATATGCAAACAAGTTGTTAATACCAGACAAGACTCGACATACTGTCAACATATCTTACAAAAATATTTTTAGAAAATTTGAAGAAATGTAAGCGGCAATAAAAAAAGACTTTGAAAAGGAGATTTAATAAACACATAACTCACTGTTCATTTTTTAACATGGTCCATTCACAAATGATAAAAAAAATATATATAAAAAGTTTTTTGGTGATGCTGGATTAAAGGACACGAGGCCGCGACAAAAAAGGCGAACGAAATATTATTAAAATTACTAATAAAAAATATAACAATTTCTACAAAATTATTTTCGCTTTGAAAGGCAATACTAATAATGCTGGCAAAACCGTTGAAGCTTTTGAAAGCGTCTTGCAACGGAACTATGAACGGAAGACGGTTTTGATAAGCATTCAAGTCAATACTTTCGTTTCCCGTGTTTGTTTGCCGCAGTAAAATAATTATGTTGTGAAAATGTCAAAAATATATTTAAAAAATCATCTTAACACGAATTGGCGACAATAACACTAGATTTATTAAACATTCGATAAAACAATCATTGGCGAGTAGTATTGCTTGCTCAAGTTCTAAATTTACGTAAAACTTTGATAAAAAATCTACCGGTTTACGAGACAACACATCACATAAACAATTCGCTTGTACATTGAATGAAGAAACGGTTTGTCCAAAGGCGTTTGGATCGCAAAAGTTGCTGTTATAAAAACAAAAAGAATGAAAACACTTACCACAAATACAACAGTTAATATCGGATCCTTCCATCGTTTCGTACTCTCTAAGGACTTCTATTACTCCTTCCAGTTCTAATGTACGAGAAGCACTAGGAGTAGTAGTAGGTGATGTAGGCCACAATTTTGCTGGGCTAAAGCGAGATTTTTTATTCTCGGCAACATTAATGAGAGCTTCGCACTCCGCACTAACTTCTGGCATCTTAAAATAATTACAGCTTTCAAAATAGCGAAATTTTTTTAGGGATAAAACCAGAAAAGAATCGCTAGTGGGTGGGACACCACAGAAAAGATTTTTTTTTCTTGTTATTTCCACGAGGTCGCAAAAATACTCCAGCATTTGCATTTGGATAACAACATGGCCGTATTTTTCCGATGGCTGATTGGTCGAGAAAACAATAGGCTCGACTTTCCTAGCACGTGATTGGGTCAAATGACAAAATAACACAGCGGGTGTCACGTGGTGTTGATTGAAAATAGGAATGAATGACTGTGATAAAAAGATTGCGCATGAGCTAAAAAATGGCGCGTAACTTTTCCATATGCATCACGGGTATTTTAAAGAGTCATGTGACAAAATATTGTAATTGTAGCAGAAATACACTGTTTTCATATTGATTTTCGTGACAAAAACTACCTTTTCAAAAAGAAAATAAAGGAAAATTTAAATGACATTTCGACGTTAAGTAGGAACTGAACTAAATCCAAATAACTTGCATGACGGCGACTTTGGGTAAGCGCCAAAAGCAACAGAAACAATTGTGTGAGACAAAGATCTTTCAACAACGACTTAGTCTTGTCGCACCTCAAGTTAAAATTCTTTTGTTATGACAAAAATATTTTCTTTTCATAAAGTAAAACTGTAGTGCGTTTTCGATGACGTTTAAAACGCAATAATATTAACTTCCGTTTTTACTGAGCGCCTAGTCAATTTATCGAAATGTATTTGTGGTCAACTGGGCCACGTGGCGAAAACTGTTGGGGAGAGACAGATTGACTTAGCAAGCATGTGTAGAAAATTAATAGGATCATTTTTCTTTTAATCTTGAAATTTACCTTTGTTTAGCATCTTTTCTTGGTTTCAACAGTTCACATACCTCTAAAAATATTGAGGGGAAATTGAAAAAAGGTCACTCTGACAACGGTCAATCTTAACAAGTTTTTTAATTCTACGAGTATCAGCCCAGTCACACGCCTCAGCGTTTTGGATTAGAAAGTTTATAAAAAGGTGTAGTTCTTACGTCTACTTTTTGCTCTAAAAAGGCACTTAGAATTTGCCAGACGTTATGCAGACTTCAATAGTTTGGATAATGAAAATACGGTAAACGTTAAGGTTTTAAATTTATCACAAACACTGGAGTTAATGTCAAATAATCCGCATGGATTTTTGAAAATGTAAACACATAACTTTTATGTTTTTATAATTCTAAAATCTAAGATTAAAGTAAAACAGCAAGAAATTCGTAAAAAAATCTTACACTGCTTACACTGTAAGTTAATGCATCTAGTCCAGTGTTACAACTTACGAAGCAGTCAAAATGTTCGCCGAGAACTTGAAAAATATTAAATCAAAGATTGCTAATTTAAAGTATTAACCCATTAGTTATTAGTTTGTTAGGAATTTATCTTTGGAAGAAAATTCTTACTCAAATTGTGAGTACCTCTTTAGGAGTTGTCTCGATCTCTTGTTTGTTTTGAATTATAAAGCGATTATTGAACAAAATTAAAACTTTGAATCTATTTTGTTTCCTTTAAAACTCGATTATGGAGAAACTGAATAACAAGCTCTAAAACTTTTCTACCATAAATCTTCTAAAACTGATTCAACTTATTTCTAAGAATGTAAAATGTACGAAAAAAAGTTGTACATACAAAAGTTAAAACGATTGATCCAGCTCAAAGATATTTATTCATGAAATGTGTGCGTTAATGTATTCACTCCAAAGCAACAACTTCAGACAAAACATTGTCTGCTCAAAGCACCGTAAAAATTAAATAGCGAAACGACAGATGCAATGTTAAAAAAGTGGCATTGAAATCATTCATGGCCCGGGTTTGGCTCATTTTCCAATTTAAAAAAAATACTTTTCCGTATTATTGTAATAAATCAAAAAAACTCTGGAGAGTGATTTCAATTTTTAGCTTGTTCGAAAATCAAATTCTGCTCACTAAGAAAATCTGAAAGAGATGTTGATTTATGAATACGAAACAACAGCAGTTTCTTCAATTGAAAAAAAAACAGGTGGTTCTATTGTGATTTTTGACAACCATTCACAATTTCAATTCAGCGGCAAAGTAAAATGTAATTCATCCATTCATTCGGTTGATTATCAACTCAAGCGAACAAAGGTTTCGTTTACAAATGCTCGTTAATAATACTGCAGGAAAAAAGCATTCAAAATTATTTCTGTTTCCTGTGTAGGAATAAAAGAGAAAAGAGACTTAATTGCGGTTAATTTATGCATGTTTCTCAGAAAGGAAAAGTTTAATCAAAGTGAAATTTGTAGCATCAATAAACTATTTTTTTATCGGTCAATTATACGAGAGTGTTTCGACCATGAAAGTTGTTCCAAAGTGCGGTCAACTTTATGTTTTACAACGCACTATGACTTACCAAAACACAGTCCAGTTGTTTCGTTTTATTGGACAAAGACAGTAAGCACGGCAATTGGAGATAAAAAAAAATAAAAAGAACAAGTATTGATGGATAGACTTTAATGAAGCCGAAACCAATTGTAGAATTGCACACAATTTGGGCATCCTGCTTATGAACAGTGACTGTTTTGCTATTTAGTTTCAGCAGTATGAATTCTAGTTATGACTGTTCATATATCTATTACAATAGAGCTGAAACCAATTGTAGAGTTGCACACAGTTTAGATATCCTGCTAATTATGAACAGTAACTGTTTTGCTATTTAGTTTCAGCAGCATTCCAGTTATGTCTAATCATGTATTCATTACCAAATCAAAAGAAAGAAGGGGTAGTGTCAGAAAAGCTCTACCCCTTACCTTGCCAGACCTGATTTTTAAAAATTGATACTACACATCTGGCAGTCCGAGCTAGTCTGTCACGGGCAAATATAGTCTAAGACTGCATGAAAATCATATTCGTACATAGTCTTATCCTGTTAATCTGTATTATATTGACAACGTCGATTCGTTTGGCTCGATAATTCTTGTAGAACAAAAAATGAACAAATTAACCGCACTCAACCGCACAATTTGGCCGGGCCCAATACGCATGCGTACTAACCGTTTCATTAAGTAACTACAGTGGTGATGAATCTTAACAAGGACGAAACAGCTGTCTGCGGTTGCTCCAGTTACTCGAGTAAAGCTCGATGTGCCCCCAAACCGTGGAGTAGAGTAAGTTTGGTTGTACTTTCAACTGTTTTACATAATTATTGAGACTAAACGTTTTTGAAAAAGGGGTTAAAGGAGAACTGAATGCTAAAACTAACCTGTTTTTGTTTGAATCTATTTGTATAGTTGAATATAATTCTGTGAAGTTATTTTTTCAAATTAGTCAAATTACATTGAGAAATTAAATACAGCAATGAAGTAAACTTTCAAGAATAAGTGTTATACCGTGGTCGCAATTGAGCTTGTCAGCGGTGTGATATGACGTAGGTTATGATATTCAGAGCATAACTAGTTGTTGAAATGAAGAAAATTCTTTAAATGTTTGATACCGTGGTCGCAATTGAGCTTGTCAGCGGTGTGATATGACGTAGGTTATGATATTCAGAGCATAACTAGTTGTTGAAATGAAAAAAACTCTCAAGAAAATGTTTGATACCGTGGTCATAAATGAGCTTGTCAGCGGTGTGATATGACGTAGTTACGATATTCAGAGCTTCGAAATTTTGATATTTTTGTGGGCAATCTTGGTTATACGAAGTTTCTTTTTTAAAGAAAATCTTAGACTGCAAAACAGTCTCTTCCTTCGCCGGGAGATCGAGAATCATATGGGAAACTGGAAAGAGGAAATGGACGCGCGATCGGGAGCCAAGAAGGAATTGGGGCGAGTGCCTAAAGTCTACGAAAAACTAAAAACCGTACAATAACGATGTTCTTTCTTTGTTTTAATCGTTCTAATATCTTACACATGAAACAAACAATAAAATGCAGGGCTGGTACAACGACAATTTGAAAATATTAATAGCAAATATTTCGACTTGTAGAACTAATCGTGTTCACTGCTAGAGTGAAGAAGACTGGTTCTACTGGTCGAAACATTTGCTATTAAAATTCAGTGTCAAATTATCGTAGTGCCAGCCCTGCATTTTATTCTTTTTATTCGGCAATCAAGTGAAGTCTGGCACATGCACGAATCTCTGCCACAAGAGATCCGACAAGAATAACCGTAGGTGTTTGTTTTTGTTGTGTAGTCCTCTGTTAAGCAACCCCACACATCAAATATTGCAATAGTGTATTTTCGCATTGCAGATGCCGCTAACTTTAATGACAGCAGATTCAGTTTTTGCAGTGTTAGCCTCGTTTTGTTGTTAAATATTCAAAAACACTTGCGAGAGAGAGCGAGAAGTCACACCTTAAACAATACACAGAGTTGCATGTAGTGTAAAACTACGTTGGTATTTAGGAACATTCCACTTCATATTGAGGCTAACACTGTAAAAACTGAGTTTGTTGTCATTGAAGTTAGCGGCATCTGCAATGCGAAAATGGTCTATTGAGCCGCCGATCAAATATTGTCTATTCGTTGCAAAACATCACCTCATTGTTTTTAACTGCTCGGCCAAGATCTTCAAAAAACTTCATATAATTGTTCTACTATTACTAAATTTTCAAATGATGACAAGTCAGTTATAGGGTTCACGTCTCCTTTAATTTCAATACTTCACAGCCAATTACGACCAAAATGAATAAAAATGCATTTTTTCCTACAACATTGCGATCACCATGGACACAGTGATAGGTGATTCGCCGTTCTCAAATATTTGACTGCTACTATTGGTTAATTACTAAGAATAGTTGTTATATATGCTACAAACGATCAATTTGCACGCGATTTTCATTCGAACACAGGCTTTCTAAGCTACCAATGCTGTGATCTAAAGAACAGAGCTATGAAGCCACAACTGGGTTAGTTAGAAATATGGAACTCTCTCCCAGACACTCACAGTACATTACATATTATTTCGTCTAGAAATAATAATGGTGTTTTTCTGATATATTTTATTATCTTTTATTTTACTTATATTTTCTAAATATTAGTTGTACAGCTACTCCGAAAATTTCGTGGATTAAATAGATTATATTACATAAGCGCGCGGAGATACGGATTTTATCTTCGAGTGTTGAAAAAATATCTCACAAGTGAGCGTAGCGTTTTTTTACTTCGTTTAGAGGACACATATTTTTGAACCAATCAAAAGAAAGATAAAGCTTACGCCAACCTTACTTCGGCCAATCACGAACCTTGTCAAACTCTATGTCCTCTACACGAAGTGAAGTAATACCCGCAGTTGGCAGGTTTGACACCTAACAGCATTATTATATGGACCGCACAACAGTGTGGTCTGCGTGGGCTATAACTCTACAACTTTTTTGCCCAAAGAATTTAGATTCTGTCCCCATGTATAGATTTACGCATTAAAAACTCTAAACACTCAGCTAGTCTCAATAGTTTTCTCTCTCCGCATACCAAAAGGTGTTACATAAATACGTTGAGAAATAACATGAAGGCTTTACTGTACTTGCGTTGCAAACCGCTGCCTTCATGAATCACGCTTGATACGTATCAGAAATTAAAAAAATGGATCTATTTAAAATTTTGTAAATAAACAGAATATAATGCAAGGCTGGCAATACGACAATTTCAAAACTTTTACTGCAAATATTTCGACTAGTAGAACTAATCTTCTTCAGTGATGGAGTGAAAATGAATGAAAATAACGGCTAAGGAAATTTGAAAACAAATTAAGTTAATAATTTAATTAAAGTAACGTACAGTATGATCAGTATAGAACTGTTAATGAAAATTATTGTTCGTTGCGTCTGTTAAGTCCGTTAGGTGATAGCGTTTTTCCTTTATCAATGAGATAGGCTCCTCGAGCTTTACGGCGTGAAGTGTTATTATATTTTTGCAGTTCCAGAGAGAAGATTTTGTGTTACAATGCGCACTTTTCTCGCGTGTTTCTTCTGATCACGCTAACTGCGAATGACGAGAAATGTCCACCCAAGCAATGTAAAAGAGTTATGACGTACAAAAATTTCAATTTTCCACTTGTTGTGTATAGACGCAGCCAGGAAACACAGGATCACCGCCCCCAAAACGAACCTAGTATGGACGCAACAGAGTCACGTTGCCCCATCACTTTTGAAATCACTGCGCGGTCCCTATATTTAACAATTATTCCAAGAGCGCGCGTTGGATATGAGATTAAATTAATAAAGAAAAAGCTTCTCACTACCAACGCTTTCATTGAGTGAGGGCTTTAAGTCACTAATTTAATTTCTGTTTATACTAATTTTGGATATGAGATGGTAAATAGCCAACGAGGTGTGTAGCGCCGAGTAGGCTATAATCATCTCATATCCAACAAGCGCGAATGGAATAATTGTTTTATTAAATTTCATGAGTTTTTCGAATCATTCGATACTTGAAAATAGATAAAAAAGATTCTTTGTTAGTTTCCATTTATGGTCATTCGGTATATGAGCTGATAACCAAGATTGAGTGAACCGATCAGATCGCTAGATACACAATAATCGAGGTTGAAAATTTAATAATAGCTTGTATTATACACTGAAGGGTCTTATACAAATGAACGATTGTATAACTCTAACTTGGTACAAACGGATATTTGAACAGACATAGCTATGTTTCTGAAAAGAAATAGTGAAACAGTTACAAATAGTCGGGGTCTAAACGTCTAACACTCCCATAGTGTCGAAGTTTGCTGATAGAATAAACACAAGAGAGTTGATGGTAAGATTTACACTGAAAGATACAATTGTTGAAACTGTTAGGCAAGGAAGGTTGAGATGGTTGGGTAAGATATGTAGTGAGACGTTTGCTGATAGAATAAACACAAGAGAGTTGATGAAAAGATTTAGACTGAAAGATACAATTGTTGAAACTGTTAGGCAAGGGAGGTTGAGATGGTTGGGTAAGATATGTAGTGAGACGTTTGCTGATAGAATAAACACAAGAGAGTTGATGGAAAGATTTTGACTGAAAGATACAATTGTTGAAACTGTTAGGCAAGGAAGGTTGAGATGGTTGGGTAAGATATGTAGAGCGAAGTTTGCTGATAAAACAAACAGAAGGGAGTTAATAGAAAGATTATAAATGAAGAATATAATTGGTGACTGGATCATACATTGAGAAAGGGTGACGATGAGTGAGTGAGACAGACATGGAATTTTGAGGTTGAAGACAGAAAAGGAAGTGGAAGGACGAAGTTGTGTTAGAAAAGAATGATGGAGAAGAAGTATTATAAATTTGGTGTGAGCTTTGAGAATAAAATGACCGAGTATTGTGGAAAAATTGATTCAAGTCATGGAAAGAAAGTCAGCAACCCCTTGAAAAAGGGAAAAATATTGACCTCAATAAAATGAAGATAATGAAACGTTTACACTTAGAGCACGTTGATGCTGGATTTAATAAATTGTACAAACTTGAAACAAAATATGAACTGTACTGATTAACATCATGTACTGATTACTCCATGAGGAAAGATCTGAAAAGATCCAACAGCCACGTAATGTCTAAACATGTGTAAATAAATCTGTTGAACGGTCAGCGGCATGTGTGCGCATGCACTGTATGTATGCTGATTGCGAGCCACCAAATGAGCACGTAAAACTAATCTGTTGAACGGTCAGCGGCATGTCTGCGCATGCACTGTATGTATCTAAAACTAGGGGTAAGCCGAATGACCTTTTTCGTTTTCAAACTGGTATGAAAGGAATGCTTTAACAAACTCGTTTGACCACTTGATAAGAGCTTGTTTGACATGTCGTGGTACCTGATTTTGCAAGCCTTTGAACAACTGGGCCCTTGTCGACCTTTTTAAAAAGTATGGCAGCCAGAAGGTGACCGAAATGGGGCCTTAACCAGTTGTAGAATTGGACACAATTTGGGCATCTTGCTGATGAACAGTAACTGTTTTACTATTTAGTTCTATATGACGGTTCAGATTTCTATTACAATAGAGCTGAAACCAATTGTAGAATTGCACACAGTTTAGGTATCCTGCTGATAAACAGCAATTGTTTTGCTATTTAGTTTCAGCAGCATTCTAGTTATAACTGTTCAGATATCAATACAACAGAGCTGAAACCAATTGTAGAATTGCACACACTTTAGGTATCCTGCTGATGAACAGTAACTGTTTTGCTATTTAGTTTCAGCAGCATTCTAGTTATGTCTGTTCAGATATCAATTACAATAGAGCTGAAACCAATTGTAGAAATGCACACACTTTAGGTATCCTGCTGGTGAACAGTAACTGTTTTGCTATTTAGTTTTAGCAGCATTCTAGTTGTGTCTGTTCAGATATCAATTACAATAGAGCTGAAACCAATTGTAGAAATGCACACACTTTAGGTATCCTGCTGGTGAACAGTAACTGTTTTGCTATTTAGTTTCAGCAGCATTCTAGTTGTGTCTGTTCAGATATCTATTACAATAGAGCTGAAACCAATTGTAGTATTGCACACAGTTTAGGTTATCCTGCAGATGAACAGTAACTATTTTGCTATTTAGTTTCAGCAGCATTCTAGTTATGTCTGTTCAGATATCTATGACAATAGAGCCGAAACCAATTGTAGAATTGCACACAGTTTAGGTATCCTGCTGATGAATAGTAACTGTTTTGTTATTTAGTTTCAACAGCAGTATACTTATGACTGTTCAGATATCTATGACAATAGAGCTGAAACCAATTGTAGAATTGCACACAGTTTAGGTTATCCTGCTGATGAACAGTAACTGTTTTGCTATTTAGTTTCAGCAGCATTCTAGTTATGTCTGTTCAGATATCTATGACAATAGAGCCGAAACCAATTGTCGAATGGTACACAGTTTAGGTATCCTGCTGATGAACAATAACTGTTTTGCTATTTAGTTTCAGCAACATTATAGTTATGACTGTTCAGATATCTATTTACAAAATAACTAAGCTTTGAGCACTCTGAAGGAAAGGATAATGATAAAGCTTCCTTACGAAAAAGGAAGCGCTCACCGTCTGCAATCTTTGACCCTCAGGGAGAGACGACGAAAGCTTTGTGATTAACTTTTTAGTGAAGTGGTTAGCAATGCAAAACACAAAATTCACGAACTGTTGCCAGCAAGACACGAATGCCAAGTTAATCTTAGGATCAAGCGAATTTTTAATGTTAATTCTAATAATATATTTAGATTTAAAAATACTTTTATTAATAGCTGCGCATTGCAATATGAATGATTTTAGATTTTTATTTTAATTATTGTAAATATTTTCAGTGAGCTTTCATACTGTAAAGTTTTATCGCAATTCAGCTGTAGAAGCTATTTTATAACTAAAATAAAGTACTTTAATTTACTTTCTAATGGTGAAAATGGGAATCATTGTAATAATATTGACG
>JAOBRB020119793.1:0-13553 GCA_027575285.2 Zoanthus pulchellus
AAATTCAACTTAAAATTAAAGAAGCCATTTTCATTAATTTAATGAAACCCTCTCTCAACCAACAAGTGAAGCATGTTCCTGTTAATTTAAAGTTGTCTTTATAATTTTCACGAGTTTCTTTTGTACCATGTTATTCATTTATCATAATTTGTTCAATCTGTTTATAAATACTTGTCATTGTAACTAGTAATTTTCGCAGCCGAAACATGTTTGCGTTTAGCATAAAAAGTGTTGTGTGTTTTTTAAAAATAACAGTGTCATTCTCATCTCATTTCAGACAGTGCATGTACAATCATTGACCCAATTGGAAAATAATTATTTCTGTCTGTTTTTAGCTAGGCCAATATACATGGCGGCACATCAAACACTATGTTTTTCTGACTGAGAGTTTGCTTATGGTTATGTAATACTAATAGACAACTAGCACTTGCCAAAGAGAGGTTGTACTACAACTGTAAGTTTGCAGTTTCTGCTTGCATAACCAAGGTGATAAACCTTGCCAGAATGTACTTCTCCGTTATACTCGTTGAAAATACAGGTTTCGCGCTGAAATAAAGCTTTTCTTTCGCAGTTGCTAAAATTGCTTATTACATAACCAAAAGTTTCATTCATAACGTTAAATGATCATCTCCGCTTTGCCTGATGAATAATGTCTTTGTGCCCTGTAGTTGCTATGACTGCCACGTGAATGAACAATTTTTGTGGGACAATTATATTTGCTGAAAAACTGACGTGTTAGTTTTAAAATGTTACATACGGAAAATTGTCCGTGTAGACGAGACAACACAAAATAGGTACGCAGTGCGTACATGTTGCATGCCATCTGAAAATATAGGGACAAATAGGATAAAAGTTGTTTTGTGCTATGTCGTACTATTAGCAAAGACCATGCTTCAATTTAGGGTTGGAGCAATACAGTTTTTGACCGAAGAGATAGAGCTATTTGGATAGAAAATTTTACTTTTTGATAATGACACTTAAAAAAGTGAATAATATTAGATAAGATTTTTATTTTGGATAATGGCTACTGAGTACTGTATACATGTATATACAAAATTCAAACGAGGGTTTTGGTTACAGTTAAAGTATAAATATACAAATTAAGTTTATAGTTTGTAATGATTCAATTACAATTTATTCCAAAAATGTTCAATTAGGATATAAATAACAAAAATTCAGCTAATAAAATTAAAAGACGTGTGATAGTTCAGATAGTCCACTTTTCTATAATACAAGACGTCAGTTTGAAGATGGCGTTCGATATTTAGTATATTGTTCGTTTTATCTTGAAGTAGTGAAGCACACTGTCGGCCTGGTGACGATAGTTTTGGGTATTCACGAGTATATTTTAAAACATTGTTGTATTGATGCAAACTTCGACTGAGTGATTTCTTCAAGTTTTGTACATTTTTATAATTATTTGGTGTTCCAGATTAAAACTTCAGAATACATAATATTATGTAGCTGTATTTTAGACGTGGTAACTTTTCTTTGTCCGTGTATCTTGGTTGAAGTTGTCGTGTTCTAGAGTAAGTGATCAGTTGGTTGCAGTGAATGTTTCTTTTGCGAATCATCGCGACGTAAGAGGACATCATTCAATGTAATTTATCTATTAGAAAATACAATTTTATTGCTGAATTTCAAAACAAAAATCGGCGGTCTGTGTAATAACATATACTACTAACAATTTGCTACTCAAAAGTATACTTATTCCGCATAAAATGTATGGATCTTCAAAACTGAAATATTTCAAAATCTCTGAGAATATAAACAACATATACAATGACAGCATTTCGTTTTGCTTTACACTGAACATCTTATTTGAAATCACGGAACAAATCGTTTTCATTTTCAATCATCAAGTCGACTAGGGGACTCAAAAAAAGGCAAAATCACGAGGCAAGCTTTATGTCTCAACTGAGCTAAATGTGTGTAAAATTTTTATTCCAAATGCTTAAAATTAAACACTCGTTAACATAGTTACTTTTAGACGTAAGATGATACAATTTAGAAAGTAAAACATATCAGTGCTCTTAAACTTCAAAGCAATTTTAAAAATACAATATTTTCAAAGCGTTATTTTTAATCATTACTAGACAAAGCAAGCAGAGGTCGTCTTTTGACACAATTTGTAAACAACACCAGTCTCGCATTCGGTGAATTGAAACTAAGCATGCATTTATATATTTGTACTTACAAATAACTTTTACTTTATTGTTTGCAAGTTTGTAAAGATAATCTCTTTTTTGAAACAACGATTTTCATTGAGTAAAGCAAGAAAATATCAAAGAATGGTTTTTTGATTATTTTAATTAACACTACCTTTCCGCTACACGCAGTTCCTGGTGAACATCATCTAACTTGTGTTGAATCATTTGCTTGTCAGATGAAATTGAATCTTTCTTTCAATCCGTAAAAACATAACACGGCTGAAGATTAAATATTTTCTTTTTGGGTTAACACGTGACGACCATTAAAGCCTGCTTCACACTAGCGACGTAAGCGTAAGCACAAGCGCAATCGTAACACAAGAGAAATCTAGTGTGAAGCGAGAAAACGTAATCACAATTGCAAGCGCAAGAAATGAAAAATTTTGTTTCTCTTATGCTCGTCTTGCGCTTGCGATTGCGCTTGTGTTAGAAATCTTCTAGTGTGAAGCGACAAAACATAAACGCAAGCGCAAGATATTTTTTTTAAAACAATTTTTTTTTAAAACAGCACCAGTGAGCAGCACGTGGAATATATTGTAAACTTTTATTTCTCCTTGTAAACTTTTTATTTCTCCGACGCGTTTCGTCTGAAGCAACAAACTTTTTCAGGGAGTTTACAATATAACCAGATACAGCGGTATATATACACAGAATTTATTCATACTACTTAAATTACTTCAAAACAAACGGAAGTTACGATAGTTCTGAAATATGCTGTGTGTAAGGTGTTAACAGTAAAAAAAAAATTCTTGGAGCCTATGGTTAGCGCTATGTCCCTCAACCACTTCGTTCTTTTCTTTTTTTCTGTAACAGTTTTCGTCGTCTTCTTCGAATGAGGTCAAATAAAAGCATCTGTAGAATTAGCGCAAGTTCACTGACAGCCGCCATTTTGAATGTAAGGAATACGGCGCATGCGTACCCACCTTGCATGCGTCGCTTGTTTTCTTGTGTGAAGGTCCTTGCGCTTGCGCTTACGATTGCGCTTACGCTTACGTTGCTAGTGTGAAGCAGGCTTAATGCACGCAACACTCATTTTTTCCATGTGACTCAAATCTATTTGGTAGTTGTTGCCATATTAGGTATTTTTAACACCCTTGCACAATTACTATCGTTATATGTCACGTGACTGGTCGCTTGCTCGCTCGCGCGGCATTCGAACGGACATCCAAGTTTGAGCTATGTGATAGTTGCCTGCCATTGTCAATGGCATGCAACAATAAAAATTGGCAATTTTTTTTATGTCATTCATACTCATAGATCCCAGTCTCCGATCTTTTGTTTTCAAATAAAAATTGCTTGTGAAGACGGGGCTACGGGGCTAAGGTTGAAAAGAGAAGTTGCGAAATAGATATTTTCTTGACAAACGATGTAAACCTTAGACCAATCACAATGCTTTAACTTTGTGACGTTAGCAGCATGGTGAACAAACAACGGCTCTGTAATTCGATTCTTTTTATCAATGACAATTTATAAAACAAAATCGTTTTAAAAAGAGAAACATTTCAATATGCAAAACAAAATTTTACCATAAAAGTGCTAGTTAGAATGATTTTCACACGTAAAGCACACACCGAGATATTTTAGTTTATGGGAGTCCAAAAATAGTAAAACGTGGATACCATGGCAAACAAACAGCGGCTATGTAATTTGATTCATTTTATCAATGACATTTCTTAAAACAAGATTGTCGATTTCAAAAGAAAAAAAAAAGTAAAACAAAATGTTATGATAAAAGTGTGTATCTCCGAATGTTTTTTTCTTTTTTTAATTTTGTTCTCAAACAGTAAAAAGGAGAGTACCTGTTCTGAGTGTTTACACAGCTACGTTCTGTCGTCCTCATTGTTTTGTCTTGTTCGTTGGCACTTTAGCCATAGCTATTACTAGTAGCCGTATTCGTATTAGGGACGAAACTCTAGGATACTCTTTTCGGATGGAAAACTCGTCTGTGATGTAACTCGGAAAAAAATACCGACTTTGTCTCAAATTACCGTCCAATCTGACAAGAAAGTTAGTCGGGATCCAATTCAAACTGAAAACTTGTCTTCAATTTTTATTCAGACTGGTTTAAGAAAAGTATCCGTTCTTTAATATTTGTCTGACTGTTATCTCAAGCACCGTTTACACCCATGATGTAGAAAAACAGCTGAGTATTTCGGTATTAATTATTGGTAATGAGCGACTTTATGCCGTACAATAGTTTTCAAGAAACATGGTAACGGTATTTGTTTTAATGCCATCATATTGCAACCGCGCTAATAAAAAATGTTTTTCAAAATATATTGTAAAATAAATGCCACTGGAATTCACTAAAACTGGGTCAGTGAATTACAGGGAACATCAAAAAGACACACTGACTGACTGAGTGTTTTTATCTACCTTTTTAATTGGATTCAACGAAAAAATATTGTTCTTTCAAAACTTTATACGTTCTCACCATACTTCTATACTAAAAATTAATTACTATTACGGTAAATATTCAGTTTTACTCATCGTGACTTTGACTATACTTGTGTATCTAACAAGCGAATAGCTTAAAACACTACAAAAGTAACTGGGATCTACGGAGGACGTGAAAAATTTGCCAGCTTTATGTAAAATACTATTTTAAAAACGGCTGGTTTTAAGATGCGCTATACAAGTACTTTGAGAATTTCTATTTAATCTTAAGCCGGACGTCGAAGGCTAAAGAATGGTTGAGAACTTTTGTTACAAAGGCAAAGGCACAAGAATGTAGAACCATAAATAGTTTATGGGGCAACATCGTTCGAAACTAAAGTAAACTCACCGAAATTATTCAAAACCCTTTGCTGGACTCTTTATTTCCTCTGTAATTCAATTTACTTGTATATCAAATACTGAAGCTGGCAGTCGTATCTTGCATAAAAGAGAGTATACCTCCAGCGATCTTCTTAGATAGCTGGGAATTCTGCTTGTAAGAAGGCGAGGCTTAAAAATGTCTCAAATGTAAAAGCATGTTAAAATATACCCGAGTATGATAAAGGAAGTAGATTCTTTGTTTTATTCATAGTGATCCATAGTAGAAACCCACAACAAAACCCAGAACAAAATATCACCATAGTAGGCAGCTAGATTATAGATCTGCGAGTGATAAAATGTCTTAACACGCCAAATGAATACAAGGAACTATGACTTTGTAAAATGTCCTCTAAGCAAGTGTCACACACTCGTCTGATGCCCTCAGTTTTGTCTTGATAAACCTGAAACTCATCTATCGTTCATACTTTTTGCTAATTAATCAATACTTAGACACACTTCACAAGAATCTCTTTCATTAAAAACGTGGTTTTCTTTTTGTTAGATAAAAATAGCAGCGTTGTTTTTGGCATTGCAATCGTTGAAATATTAGTACTTCTAAAGGAAAGTTTTCAAACAACTTCGGGTTTTTTAAAAAAACTTTCAATTTACATTCTGACTTATCAGTAATATCACCGTATCATGAAATTGTTTTCAAACATGCTTCATTATTCAACTTATTAATGAAGCTGAATTAATATTAAACCTTTGCCTATAAGACGGCTGTGTAATGCGTACTCAGTGTTAGTTCAACCGGTTGCACTGCAGCTCAAAAAACTACAATTCGTGAACTGTTGAGATTTTAGTTTGCACTGGGTGTTAAGAAACATTTGCCATTTGGTTGGAATCGATTTGCTCGAGATAATACGTCGACTTTAAACGGAAGTCACAAGATAAGCATGCGACTGCGGTGTGTTATCTTCGAAGGGTGCTTTGCTGCGATCCGTCGGTGTGGTTGATGGAACGCAGTAAACAGTCAAAATTGGTTACCCTTGAATACTCGCACGCAATTCGCGGTAGCTTATAATTAAAACCAACAAACCAAAAATGTATCAGTAATTCTTGGTTTGGTTAAATTAACTCTGCGGCACAGAATAGAAATGGAGCACACTAACAATTGTCAACTTGCTGTGTACCGTTTGATGTTGAAGTTTAAAGATAGCAATAGTTAGAACACTCAACGTGTTGTCAGGGTGATGATAGTAACAGCGTAAGTATTCGGTAAACAATTTCGTCATCAGTTCTTTTCAAAGTTGCTCCCTGCGGTTATAGAAATTAGAAATAGATATGTTCCAAGCAAATACATAGTTTTGAAATATTGTGAACCGCCAAACCGGTTTTAATTCAATAAGACATACGAAATACCGTTTGATCACAGAGAGAACTTATGTATAGATAACAGGCAAATGGAGCTAAGTTAGTTTTTTGAAAAACTCAATTAGTTCGGATGACTCTTTTAAAGCTATTTTTGGTGCCTATTCACCCGTTAGTTATGAACTAAGACCTCCTGTGATGCGACAACTTAAACTATATTGAACTAAATTATTTTAAGTTTAAAATATAACGCTAACTTGCATTACATTTCAAACACAAATTTGTATATTTGTTTGTTTTCTGAATATTAAGACAAGAAAAAGAAGGACTCTCTTTGTTTATTTTTTCATGTGGAACAGTTTATACTGATATAACGCGTAGGCCGGATAGAAATGTCGAACATTATATGACCGAAACAAGCGCTAATCTAATGACATTTTGGAAGTAATACAATAAGTTTTAATTATGGACGTTAGATTTGGTGCATCGTACTGAGTGCAGCCGATATTTTATTGGTCAACTATCTTCTTTGTATTACAAATAATGATTTTAATCGTATTCACTTCTCGAAAACTGTGATCTACAAAATTCATGTTTTTTAATGTTTACTGTAGTATTAAGATAACAAGCGATAGTTCACGGCACGGAGAGATATTTTTTTTAAAAAAAAAATACTTTAACGACATTTTAATTTGAGGTTATGATCGCGGTTTAACCAGTTTCGATGGATCAGCAAAAGCTTTTCACGCTATTTTTTTCAGTTTTTGACAATTGCTTGATTTGTCTTCTAACGGAACATGGCGTTGACACTCGCGAATTCAGTACAAATTTGACTTTTTAATAAACTTTCTCTGTAAGTTCAACAACAAATTTTTGTTCTGTATACTAAATTAAAATTTGTTGTTTAACTTACAGAGAAAGTTTTGAGGGTTTTTAAACAAAAACTATAGAAAACATCTTTGAGTTTTACATATAGAAAACCGCTGAAAATATTTTTTAACCACATTGATTATTTTATTGAAACGCCAACACAGTTTTTTTGTTGATTCTTCATTTTTTGGTTTTAACACTGTTTTAAAAATCTTTTCAAAGAATTTCGCATTTTAGCTTTCAAATAAGTCATTTTAAAAATTAGAAACCTATTTTACCAAACCAAACTTTAACTATGCAGAAACACATGTCTTGATCAATAAAATACCACCAGCTCTTGATTAATTTCAAAAAGCTAGACTGATGCTTTTTGCTTTAAAAAAGGCAACAATCGGTATACACAAAGTAGCAACTGCTTGTCATACCGTTTAAAAACAATAGCCTTTGCGCTTGATATATATCCCTGGTAATTTTGCATGGAACAATATCTTAAAAGCAGGTAAATTCCTTTCTTTGCGAGTGCAAAATCTGCTTCATTTTTTTTTTTTGATCGGGGCTTAACTTTTTGAAATCGAGTAGCTCTCATAGTCATAGACAAATGAATGACAGGCAGCATGTGTTTCACCGTTTGTATGTGGTCAGATACTTGTCTGCCTTAATGTTTCATTAAATATCATGGCACTCTGGTCTTTAAATCAATGACCAATCTAATTGAAGAGAGCTAGCAGTATCTCACTGAGCCGAAGGGTGAATGGTAATGAAATCAATTGAGGAGATCACAATGCACGCAAAGATAAATACTTTATCTCGACTTTCCGCGCTGCTAAGCAATATATATTATACCTTTTATCAATTGCCTACCAGAAACCGCACGTGCACACAGTGTTAAAACAAACAGAATATAAACATTTGTCCTCGAACTAAGTAAACTACATTAAAGACCGATGTTTTATGTTTTTCAAAGCAACTTGTCTTGTTTCAATAGCCATGATCTCTGTTTAACGTTCAGTCATGACTTAAGTTTTAAAAAAATTAAATGGCCTTTTTTTCATTTAATTAGAATTAGATTTAGAGGCTTATTGAAATATCCCATCCCCCTTTCAGTATCGTTATTCGGTCAAAGAAGACGTACAATTTTTTATAGAGTTGGGAA
This sequence comes from Zoanthus pulchellus, assembly GCA_027575285.2. Classification (NCBI taxonomy): domain Eukaryota; kingdom Metazoa; phylum Cnidaria; class Anthozoa; order Zoantharia; family Zoanthidae; genus Zoanthus; species Zoanthus pulchellus. Next base: position 8,362 of record JAOBRB020119793.1, read on the forward strand.
TGTATCCTTAGTTTAAGAAGAATTTTGTCTTTTGCAAATGTCAATAGCTCTTTATTATCCCGCCTCCTTTAAAACAACGGCTTTTCTTAAGCCGAAGAAATAGATATGTGTCAAGTTTCAAATAAAACTTCAAAACGGTAACTATAGGTTTTTTACAGGTCAGTTCCGAAGTTTTCGTTTCTCATTATCCCAATTTCCTAAATGCAACATTTGCATTACTGCAAACAATACTCAATAACTTACAAATTATAGGTGAAAAAACTAATTTAACTTACAATAAGTGATAAAAAAACTAGAATAATAGACCAAAAACTGTCAAAACATTTATATTCCATAAACATTTAAATTTATATCATTCAACTTTACAAGTGAAAATATTTGAAAATCTATTTTTTATTTAATTCCATTCTAATCCATTTATTTTTTGTAGCAAAGAACACTTTTAATTAAAATTTTTTACAATTATTCTTTAAACTTTAGTTAATGATTTAAGTTAAAGGGAAGGAAAAATCAGTTTGTGATACTGGTGCGGTTTTCCATTCTTGTTTGTGCTTATCAAAGTGGAAGTGGCCATTCCGTGTTTTGTCTTTGGGACACCATTAACAGAATTTTACTTTGTTTCGTTTTCATCCCGTTTGCAGTGCAACCGAGACGAGAATTGCAGGCGAAAACTGGATGTCAGTAATAAATGCCTCTAGTTAGAAACTCTTAAGCTACGCGCCTACAATTGAGAACTATTCACCTAGGCAACGGTGCGTTAGCTTAAGTAACTAACGGTTTTAAAGTAGGCGGGTCTCTTTCACTTAAACTATGAAGTCAGGTGACTAGAGCGCGATATATAGCATTTAAAAGGAACATCAACACATTTCAGGACACTTTATTTTATGCAACAAGTAAAGAGGATACGAAAAGCCATGAATCTAAACGCTATACCAGGTAAGAAATGTTAGTCTTCGGTTCTTTTGTTTTAATATTGATTCTTGTGCTTTTCTCAAATTTCTCTAATGTTAATTTGATTAAACTACTTGTTTCTGTTAAACGTTTGCACGTTTGAGGACACCATAGGAAGATTTTAAACTATTTGAAGGCCGTAGTTTGCAACCTCGGATCACTCCAAACTTCTCCTTCTTGGAATACTTGCCACAATTTTCAATTCGTTTGTACTTTTCTTCGATATTTAAAATCTACAACAATTTTAAAACGTTTCCACTCAGTCATCTTCAAAACTCTTATTAATTTTCTATCTAATTATGCGATATTTTAAAAGATGAATTCCTTAACCTCTCTTTTACTAGAAAGGGTATACAATCAAAACATGCACGCGCTATACGGAGTAATTCAGCCCTCAAGCAGAATACTATACTAAAAAAACAGTCAAAAAACCTACTTTCTTTTAGATTAAAATAAAAAACGAAAAAAGGAGAAACGTTTACCAAAGAGACTTTTTATGAAAATCAGTGTTACCGTTGAGCAATTAGCTGAATGTGAAATCAATTGAATCCACTTGATGATGAGTTTAAAGAAGTTAAAAATATAGTCAAAAGGATCACTGTCTCTGATAAAAAAGCTGCAAACGAAAAGACAAGAAAAGACTGTTAACGTTTGATGTACACAATATGCCACAAGACTGACCTGCTGCTTCCTGGCTCACAATTGTTCGTGTTATTCAGTGTGACTATGCTGTATCTTTTTTTACTGCCCACATTCAACTCTTGCTTCAGTCTTGAGAGCAACAAAGCAAAAATCAAAAAACTGTTGTAACCTGCTCATGGACTGTAAACTTTGACAAGAATTTACGCAAATATAGCCATATTTTCTCAAGCAAAAAAAGCAAATGCTATATAATCTTTTGGTTTTTTTTGCTCAAGGCAAAAAAGTTTATCAAATTTGGGATAAAAATTTTTCATCTCAAGAAACTTTTTTAGTTTGATAAAAAAATTTCAGTTAACATTAGAATTTGAAAAAGTTTTGTCGGTTTTGTTTTTTCATTCCATACAAAACAATTTATTTAAAAGGAAACCGCAAAAGATGTTGTTCAACGATCTCATGCACTGAAAATCACGTTTGCGAGTTTGTCAGCCGTAATTTGACTGAAAAAGAGCTGCGTTACAAATCGGTTGTGTAAAAAGGTTTTTTTATTGTTGAACTTTCTTGATGCATGCCGATGTGATCTATGAATGTTAAAGACGGTAAACTTTTTTTAAACTCTTCTGACGATACATACGTGCTTGAGTGGCTGGTCAATGAAACTTTTAATCGAAAAAAAATGTGAACATTTTTTTTCTTACAGGCCACTTCACTGCATGTCTAAATTTTTATTTATTCTTTCCAGAACAAAGCTGAGTGATTTTTAAACTATCTTACTTTAAAAAAGGGATGCAGTTTTGTTAGAAAACGTTCAAAGTAATTATAAAGAATGTCTCAAATTCTCATTGATCAGGTTCAGGACGAGTCAACCAGCTCGGTGGTGTTTATCAAATGGGCAAACCACTACCCCGTGAAGTTCGCTTGGAGATAGTCAAACTAGCTCAGATGGGTGTCCGTCCAGGAGACATCAGCCAGCGATTACGAGTGACCCATGGATGTATCAGCAAACTTTTGACAAAGTTCTATCGAACGGGATCTATTGACCCAGAAGTCAAAACTAACGGGAAAAGAAGCCAATTTCCTACGAGTGATGACGAGGATAGAGGAAAGACTCCTTCAAGGTTTGATTCACAGTCTTTCTTTTATAAAAAAAGCAAACGGCAAAACAAATTGGCGGTAATCATATTATCTAAATAGGCAAACCAAGAATGGAATAGAACAGACTGAACAGAACACTCCAACTGATCGCGAATAACATAGACATAGTATACAGTATGATAACACAGGAATAATTGAGCAGATTGGAACGGAATAAAATAGAATAGATCATACTTAGAGTGAGTGAATTTGATGCGATCAAACAATACTGCATGAATATACTACACAGAAAATCTGGAAAAAGCTGTTAGCAATAGAATGACTTTTAGATAAGACAATCTTAGACACAAGCAACTTTATTGACTGTCACTTTATCTTCTTTCACAGCAACGAAACCCCATTTCGTAACATTCCCAAAGATCTTCAAGAGTTCTTCATGCAACCTCCACTATTGAGTGAAACAAGTTCACAAACCAAATCAGCTGTCAACCCCGACTCGGGAAAAAACGAAGAGAGCTCGCAGAGCCGGTTTAAAGTCTGCACCTCAACATCAAATGATACCAGTGAAACTCGACCACATTACGATGACACGGAAAATGTTTGTATAGAAAGGACAGAAAAAGAAGATAATTCAGAATGCGATAAGACAGAAGACATTGAACAGCAGTTTGAACATGAAGGTAACAACAACAACAATAATAACAACACTGACAACAATTTTTATTTCTGAAAAACAAATTACAAATACGACACTGCCTCCAAATAGCAAAACTAATCAAGGCAGGCGGTGAGTGGACGCGTCATCAGAAAATTTACAGTTAAATGCATTTTATACTGAAATGGAAAGAAAATAGGTCATAAATATACAGATACAAAAAAGAGAAGAGTAAGATACATAATTAATAACGTAGTTATTTATAGGACTTATTGTTTTTTGAATCCTGATATAATTAATTTTGGTTCTGCATAATTAATCCTGAGTTCTAACTATACATCGTCTTTTATTCATTTTATTTTAATCATATCTATTCACATTCATCATTATTACTATTATTATTATTATTATTATTATTATTATTTTTATTATTAGTATCATTATCTTCATCATCATCATTATCATCATCATCAGTATCATTATCATCATCATCACCATCATCATCATCATCATCTTCATTATCATCATCATCATCATCACTATCATCATCATCATCATTTTCATCATCATTATCATCATCATCATCATCAATCACTATTGAAAAAAACACACTGAAATAAGCGCCAAATCCATTGTCCACTTGCGGCTCTTGACGAATAATTTAGCTGGCATAGTAGCGTAACTATATTTATTGTAGATTGCCGACTAATAATACACATCACTGTGAATTTATTGTAAATGAATCTTTTTAAAATGCTTCAACAGCTCACAACCGGCAAACGCCATCTCTCCTCTATTCAGATTTTGATGGACAAATGTTGTTTGTTGGAGCCCTACCAAAGGGAAGACGCAGAAGAAAGTTTACTGTTCATCAACTTCGCTTACTCAAAACGGAATTTCTCCGAAGTCCTTACATTACAGAGAAGAAACGAAAAGAGCTTTCCGATTCATTAGGTCTCCCAGAATCATCGATACAGGTGGGTTTAGAATTTGAGTGAGAAACTTTTCAATTGATTGTTTTAAAAAAAATTATCATATATATTTATGTAGAAGATATTACTGATGGTGGCGTGAATATGTAAAGGTATCTTCGAGGCGGAAAAAACATTTCACGAGTAAGCACAGTGAAAATAAACAAAATACACAAAGGGAAAACAAAATACACAAAGGGAAAACAAAAGAATGTCATCGATTTCTTCACTGGCGAGGATAATATATATATATATATATATGGATATAGTTTCATATGAGATCTACTTTAAAGTAAAGCATTCATGTCTATGTAATAAATATGTATATGTAAATCGGATATCACATGTGGCACAATTTGGAAAAACTTTAAAATTTCATGTGAATGAACCCAGTTCTAGACCTTTTCTTACCTTTATACTATTTTTAATTGTTTGTTTTTAAATTGTTTGTTTTAAAATTGCATAAAATGCATTTTTTGTTGTAAAACCTATATTTAAATATATTTAAATTTAGCTAGCGTCCAGTTGAACAGACAACACGCACAGGTTGCCAAAAACAAACCAAGAAGCTCATAGCAGACGTAGTAGATGTACAGGGAAACGAGGCCCGCGAACTCGCGACCTCGCGCCTGCGAAACCAAATTAGGAAACGCGTTCTCTAAAAAATGAAATAACCGGCATTACTCTAGAAAGAGAGTGTGCAAGATACCGTGAAAATTACAATGTATAAATACCTTTTACTTTTTAAAAAATTTCAATGCAGTTTTTAAAACTTGTTTTTATTTTTTTATTTAGTTTGAAAACAATAAACAATTGCCAGAAAAAATTGGTATATATGCCCCGAGCGGGAATCGAACCCACGTCTCCCTGATCACTAGTCG
>JAOBRB020119895.1:0-13544 GCA_027575285.2 Zoanthus pulchellus
GAATAATTATGCATACTCGTGATGCAACCGCGAACTGTAAGTAAATGTCCAGAGAACAATAGGCATTCTGCCCTATGTGTCGATGAAACTTAAAAATGGCCATTGACATTGTATTTCAGCATTGTATGTTTATGAGGTTTAGTCGATCTTTCTTTTGCAAATTGGCCTCGATTGACAAACGAGGCAGGCAGACTAAGTAGGCAGTTAGTAATAAAGAGAAGAAGTAAGAAGTTAGTTAGTAAGTAAGTAAGTAAGTAAGTAAGTTAGTAAGTTAGCTTAGTAAGTAAGTAAGTAAGTTAGCTTAGTAAGTAAGTAAGTAAGTAAGTTAGCTTAGTAAGTAAGTAAGTAAGTAAGTAAGTTAGTAAGTTAGTAAGTTAGCTTAGTAAGTAAGTAAGTAAGTAAGTTAGCTTAGTAAGTAAGTGAGTTAGTAAGTAAGTAAGTAAGTAAGTTAGTAAGTAAGTTAGTAAATAAGCTAGTAAGTTGGTAAGTAAGTTAGTAAGTAAGTAAATAAGTAAGTTAGTTAGTAAGTAAGTAAGTTAGTAAGTAAGTAAGCTAGTAAGTAAGTAAGTAAGTTAGTAAGTAAGTAAGTTAGTAAGTAAGCTAGTAAGTTAGTAAGTAAGTTAGTAAGTAAGTAAGTAATTAAGTTAGTAAGTAAGTAAGTAAGTTAGTAAGTAAGTTAGTAAGTAAGTAAGTAAGTAAGTAAGTAAGTTAGTAAGTAAGTTAGTAAGTAAGTAAGTAAGTAAGTTAGTAAGTTAGTAAGTAAGCTAGTAAGTTAGTAAGTAAGTTAGTAAGTAAGTAAGTAAGTAAGTTAGTAAGTAAGTAAGTAAGCTAGTAAGTAAGTAAGTGAAGTAAGTAAGTAAGTTAGTTAGTTAGTTAGTTAGTTAGTTAGTTAGTTAGTTAGTTAGTTAGTTAGTAAGTAAGCTAGTAAGTTAGTAAGTAAGTTAGTAAGTAAGTAAGTAAGTAAGTTAGTAAGTAAGTAAGCTAGTAAGTAAGTAAGTAAGTTAGTAAGTAAGTAAGTTAGTAAGTAAGCTAGTAAGTTAGTAAGTAAGTTAGTAAGTAAGTAAGTAAGTAAGTTAGTAAGTAAGTAAGTAAGCTAGTAAGTAAGTAAGTGAAGTAAGTAAGTTAGTTAGTTAGTTAGTTAGTTAGTTAGTTAGTTAGTTAGTAAGTAAGTAAGTAAGTTAGTTAGTAAGGAAGGAAGGAAGGAAGGAAGTTAGCAATCAATTAAGTGGACAATAAAGTAAGTAAATATAAGTAAGTTATTATTTAGGTGTCAGTGATTATAGCTGACCAAAGGCAAAGGCTTACAAACTGGGAACACCATCATTACCAATCAGAAATTAATAGACAGAGACTTTATAAATGACCAACTGTCAAACACAAACACCGATATGTCTCCGAGGGTCTAATCTGCAAAAAACACAGAAGTGTTATTTGCAGATTAGAGCAAAGACAGCATGCTTTCCTCAATTATTATTTATTAAGACCCTAGCTTGGTGAGTTAGTCTGGCCGCGGAAACCGAATCCTGGCCTCCCACACAGTAAACTGGCATCTTACCAACTATAAAGGCTAACCTGAAAATAAGCTAAAAAAACAATAATTCTATTTTGCTTATAAGCTGTATTCCCCATGCACAATGGATACAGGCAGCTAGTTCTAACACTGAGGTGCTCACAAGGTGAGTAGACTTTTAGATGATTTGAGCCCCACTGATTTTATTAAGTTGGTACGTTGCTATAAAATATAAAAAGAAATAATATAGTTAGTACAGCCGTCTGGTATGTAATTTGAATGCCGGGGTTTAAGATATTTCGAATATGTGAAATTGTTTTTTGTTTAGTTGTTTTTTCTTGACCTTGAAAGAACACGACAGACGCATTTTCATAAACTGAGCCTCTGTGCACTCTGAAAACGAAGGCGTTTTATTGTCGGAAATGGAATTTAATCCAAGTGCCTTTCCCATACATAATATTAGAAACCTTGCGGAGTTTTACTGACAAAATTGAGAGTTGACCGAAATAACCTAAATAATGCTTAAACTTAGCAAAACGAGTATTGAGCAGAACTGAATTAAGCATCTCTAAGTTTATTTTATTTTTTTTTAATTGTCAGAATTTTGTAATTTTATTTAGGTTTTTGCTGTATAATGATTCAATAATTTATTGATTTTTTCGCGCGATAGACAATTTTAACATTCTACCCAAATTTTAGCCATTTGTGCAAGTTATTCCCAACTGTTTCAATTCACCTCAGGCATTCGGCGAACCGCCCACAATACTATTTTGAGTTACTTCACAATTTTTCGTGTTGACAAACATCCTGCAAGATGTCAACACAATGATTCAATGAAACTTGACAAGACACATATATACTTTCATTGCTTTTCAGTATGTTTCTTTGGAAGTTAATTGCTCATAAAGGTTTAGACTGTCACAACTTACGATTCTGTAAAGAAAACATTAAAGTTTGTCTTTTTATTTTTTGTAAATATTATCAAACGGATCATACTGTAAGCTTTAAATCGCCGTGAAAAAGAAATTTTCTTCTTCCGAATAAGTTTTTTTATAAGCCATTATTGATTAAGTTTGTATATGAACAATAAAACATGGATTGGGCGAAAAGTTTGGACAATTTAACATTAACAGCAAGTTAAGACCTAGTTGAAAATAGTGAATATATTTCTAGTTGATACTTGTTACCTTGCGGGCACGACAGTATAGTCAAGATTAGAACTTACTATACTGCAAGTGCTCAACGTAAACTCGAGTTTCTCTTTATTTAATAACTCAAGTAGGTTTCACTACATAATACTACTATGAATGATAAATGATTGAATGAAAGATAAATCAATACAAAATGTAAGTACTGACTTCATTCACCAAATCATGAGTACATATCAAGACAAATTAGCATTATAACCCGTTTTCTTTTTTTCCCCGATGTTACTTTAAGTTTATTGGATTAATACTAATGTAAACATCTATGTTTTCAAAGTACCAATAAAATATTGTTGTTGTTGTTTATCAAATCTTATAAAATCAATGCGCAACAAAAAAAACCCTCTGAAGGTCTGTGGGCTAATGGCTGCGAATGCATGGCTATTAATCTTGAGTATAATTTATTGTTCAGATAATCAGCAATGTTGTTCAACACCATTTATTGATCATGTATTTCAGTTTTTTGACTTCTCATTTCAAATCGCTCACAGATATCAGAACAAAATTAAGAAGAAATTGAGCTTGAAGCATGCAAAAAAGTTGGAATCGTGACTCCTCGTCAAAAATTACTGTTTCAACATAAAGAGGCGTTTACGGCCTGGCGTTTCAGACGACAGTTCTTCGTCGGAGTTAATTAAAGGACCTCATGCAGTCCGAAACTTGAACTTATTATTACAACGTACGGCGTCAAACTCACACATTTATCAAATCCTTTTTTATTTACTTTAGGGAAGGAAAGGTTAACCTAACTTGAACACGTTAAGGTTTCCTGTTGTTACTTAACGTAAAAATGAATTATCAGTAATCTCCTGCCTAAGTCCGGCAGGAAATAATTTTATAGAAGAACACAATACGTTGAAGTTTGTTTAAATAATGACCGACTGCTGGGTTATACTTCAATGATAATAATAACCGACTGGTTGATACTGTAATAATGACCGACTGCTGGGTTATACTTCAATGATAAGTTCATCATGATCTCATAAACAAAGAAGATAACTCATAAACGGTGGCTTAATTCCCTTCCTATCGCGTGACTAGCAATGAGCCACTTTTGTTTAAGTCTGTGGTTCTAGAACGTAAACATGTTTATCAGTTCATATTCTATTGTTAGATATACGTTACAGAAAATATATTCATTCATTTATTTATTTATTTATTTATTTATTTATTTTTCAAACGACTGTTCAATAATTTTATATCATAAATATTTTGGCTTAGATGTCGAGTCTTTCTTTTCATTAACATTACTGAATTACTTGTTTAGTATGTTTAAAAATAAGCTAGATCATGAAAATTAATTTGTTTCCGTTTTCGACAAAAGAAGACTCTTATTTCTTAATCTTTACTAACGTTTGATCAGTATGAATGGCGGCGGAGTTTTTGGGTAAAGAAACTAAATCTCGAGTCCTTTACAAATGTTCAATTCTTGCAGTCTCAGCGATAAAAATAGAAAGAGAAGTTCGTTTTGTTGCCTGCAGCACCAACAAATTAAATGCATTTTTAGCAACTGACGTATAGAGAAACGCCTATAATTAGTTTCTAGCCACTGGCACTGGGCTATAATGGGATTATCTTTTAACCATACGTTAAGACTTAATGTATTCTTTAATTATTTCCTCTAGCTCTGTTCTCCGGCTAAGAAAAGTGCTGAAGTTATATTAGGAAAATTACATAACAAAGAACTCAAAGTCTACATTTGAGGTAAAACCAAAACACTAGTCTATAAAAGATATTTAGTAATCGATCGCAATTTGCTCAACTAATACAATAAGTTTCGGGCTAAATCAAGAAAAGAAAAAAATGCTTTTACAACTAAAAGGCATGAAAACTATTTCAGGCATTAAAAAACACGAAATAAATGCACTATGCTTGTTTTTAGTTGAGAATTATTTAAAACTTTAAAGAATTATGAACCAATCGGAAGATTTTGTAATGAACAAAAATTAACGCAAATATTCAACAGTTTCGAAGTCATCCTGACTTCATGAGATTATGTTTTCAACTTTTTCAAGCTCATATTTGACGACAACGTTTCATCTATATGAAAAAGTAAGCTTTGCCTTTGGCCAAGACTTTATTGTCAAACAAATATAATTTGATAGTTTCAGTCTAAATGAAAATTTAAAAACTGAAGTTCTCAAACATAATTTGGATTTTGTTGGATAGACATTAGCTTTTTAAAATAAGTTTTTGCTGATCCGTGTATGAATCGATTTAGCGGTTTAATCAATTTTTAAACCATCTTCATTCTCTGAGCCCAATCTCATCTCCTGCATGTATCCGTTCGTACGTTTTCAGCATTTTTCAGTTCAATGTTCATCAACAAATTCATTATACATGCACGCACTGAATAAACGAATGTACCGAGAGCCTCTTCTTGCATTGGTTAAACTTAGTTCTTGTTACAAGTGTAACGTTTTCAATTTCTAGTGAGATAAAATCGTTGTTTCTCTTTCTATCAACACTCTCATACTATCTACTAGCTAGGTTTTGAAGACGTTTCGTTTGATTCTAATTGAAATATCGAATATACTCCTTTTCCGTTATATTTTCAAAATTCCTTTCATTTTCATGCTTTAAATTACTGAAAAGGGTCAGAACTGAAAAAGTTGTTTATATAAGAACTGAACTGACAAGAGGCAGGTAACGATGGCGAAAATATATTCATTTATTTCCCTTTCAGTAAAAAGGACATATTTGTTTTATATAGGAAACCCATTATAATCTTAAAGACGACCAAAAACGCAGTAGAAAACAGGTACATTCTGCGGTATAATTCCACTTTCAATTCTCCTGTTTTAATTTCCTTTTTCCAAACCAATACTTGAATACTTAGAAAAACTCTGAGTCAATGACGTGATTCGAACCCAAGACCGCCCGAGCTGCTGGTTTCTACTTTAGATTTTAGTCAGAGCACAGGAAGTTACAAATAGAACGCCAATTATTCCAAATTAAACGCCTAAAGTATTACACCTAGTAAGGTTTCTGGATGCGTAGCTATATTTCTTGACAGATGTAGCTTAGTGTATTTCCCTGAAAAAAAAATATACGCACCGAACAGTTGAGAAAAGTTTTGCCTGATTAAGAAAATGTTGGTTATAAACTTTATAATCGCCTCAATGCACGTTTGGTATTTGTACAAGTATTTTTATGGCTTCAATATTATAATTATGTTTTGTTTATCATTCGGGACTCTTTCGAAAAACATTCACTTTGTCTTGTGGTAGAATTGAACAGATACGTGCTAAAACTGTGGTTGTTGAGCTCGCGATCAAATATCAAACTCTTTCTTTACTGTCGTAGCAGCGTTACAATTAAAGGTGGGCGGATCTTATTGCGCTGTAATAACTAGCAAGGAGTTGGCATTTGAGGAATTTTGATCATCTCAGTTCACGAGAACAAACTTTAATATAGTGTTTGACAAACAAATTAGCAATGCTCAGTTTAAACTGATTGGTATTTATTTGATTATATTAACTTTTTTGGGGGGGAGTGGGGATGGGGGCTCGGTACTTAAATAGGCAACTATCTTTGTTTAAGCTTTAAGGTTCACTGTTCTTACCTGGTAAACTGATTGACTTGAAAAAGACGAACAAAGTCAGTTGTTTTGGTTTTAGGTGTTTGTTTATGAACAAAAATCTGAAAACATTGTCAGTAAATAATACTATTTCAGTATTTGTTTTTTTTTTTTTGCCTTATTAAATTTTGGATAAAGTTTTATAGAGAATAAAAAGTGATTCTACCAATTATTTGTTTGAATGTGAATCCTTAATTTTAAGCACCTTTTCTATGGTGTATATCCCTCAATCTATGTGTTTAATTCCCACTTTTCGTTTCCAATTTATCCAAGCACTTCATAAGACCAGACCATGTAATTTCACTTAATTTCGTTGTAACAGAAAGATAAAATAAATGAAAGAACTGGAACGGGACAACAATTTCCATTCCCATTGAAATAGGAAGTGTTACACGCTTATTTACAAACGGTTGACTTGAATGATTAAATATTGAGTAGGTGTTTTCCTGACACACTCGACTAAACTCGCGACCTTGGGACTTTCGTTCAAACTAATCGCAAAGATTAAAAGTAACATAAATCTATATGCCTCAAAGCCAACCATTATATACTATAAAGGTGATAGGAATATTCCGTGTTGTTTTTTAGATATATAAATATCGGAAATTGTAAAATACTAAAACATATAAGAACTTACTAGAAACATTGTTAACTATATATCTTATTCGTGTACGTACTTGTTAAAGAGAATTTGTTTTCAGTACTAAAAAATATAACGCACAAATTAGTGACTTCTCAAACAAAACTGAAATAAAAAACATGGTGTCGATGTATATTTATTGTTCCGCATTCTTCTTGCCATAATTGCATGTATATGTCTTACAGCTTTTGTAAACTGTAAAATCCTGCACGAAATTAATGCATTTATAAGCTTAAAACACCAACCCAGCACTTTGTACCAAAGTTAATAACATTATTTAATAAACCGTGGTTGCGCAATATCTTAAAACAAACGATACTGAACCAGTATGGGTTCCGGCCATTACGCCTTCAACGAGTTGACCTTCAAGGTATATGGCGTTCCGTTTTAACACTTCTTATCAGACATTACCGCGGGCATGTTATACCAAATGTGTTGGTAATATTTTAAATTCCGAATTGAAATATTCGATTCAATAAAGCTATTGAAATTTTTGAGGTTGTTTTAACAACAATTTGTAAATCCGTTTTATTTTTTTTCCCTTTTTCAGTTTCAAAAATCTCGGAAATAAACAAATATAAACAGGCTAGGGAGTGCCATAGAACTGATCAGTATGTAAGTGTGGGAATGAGAGAATAGGTTCTATATGTATTCTTGTAGATTAAGTTCTTTACAAAACAAAGCTTTTTAAACTATTCAAAGATACTCCTATATTCAAATCCGTTTATACTGTAGTAATTACCCTAATCAAAGAGCTATCTAAACTTATATGACATTGGCTGCTACGCAACATTTCAATAATCTAATTCTCATTACTAACCAAGCGATACAATAGATTTCTAGTATCACGTCACATAATAACCCGTGATTTTTTCAGCTATATGTTGTTTACGTTCACAGTCATGCACGGTATATCTTGCCTCGATGTGATAGCAACAATTGTTGTGAAAAAGCTAGTCTCAGTAATAGAAGGGAGTAAAAAGAGGTGAGAAAAGCTAAACCTTTACAAGCCAAGTGGACCATGGAACAGGCTCGTATCTTATCTCTCTTTCTTAAATTTGGCCCTGTTCATAAGTCGCGCATTATCCGAACTTGAATGCAGACAAATTTATTTCGAAACTGTCCATGTTATAAAAATCGACGTTATCCGCCGACTTACATGTAAATCAATAAATGAATTAAATTCGTCCGAAGTCAATTGAATTCATTCAAAACATTTTATCCGTCTGTCGAAAACGGTTAAAATGTTTTTTAAACATGTTTCGTTCAGACGTCCATCTTGCTGCTCGCGTTAAATTCGTCGTCTGAATAATACAGCACTTTATGTCGACTAATGGACGAATGCCGAATGTCAGTTCAATTCCTCTGAATTATATTGGACTTATGAAACAGGCCAAATTTGATTAGCTTCAGCTCTTCAGAGTTTGCAATAAAGCGCATGTAATAAATAGAATAAGAATAAAGGCCGTTCAGACGGGCATTATTCGGAAAAAAACTCTTACTACAGAACAGGCGACTAGAAACTGAACATTAACCGCTGGCCTAGTGTGGGTTCGAGTTTCTATAATTTCAAAGTTAACTGCTGGCCTCAATAGCAATGTTAACAAACTAGTACAGCGCGTTTCTTTAACTACAACAAGTTCCTCCATATAACTATTTAATTATCTAAGTATCTACACGCTCTTTTATATGAACCATTAAACTTTTCCGAGGTCCATTGTTTTTATAATTTTGGTGATTTCAGCTTCAAATTGTTCTTAATGCTGTTCTTATATTACTTGCTGCAAAAGTTGAAGTTGTGCTGCTAAGTGACTAAGTTAGTTTCTGAGCTTCAGCCGGAGATTTTTCTTATATTGTTCTTAATTTTTGCCCGATTTGATCATCTTTCAGGTTGTTCTTAAAAAGTTGTTCTTCTGAAAAAGCGTGTGTTGCTACATGTGTGCGTCCGAAGATCAAAAGTGTCTGTTGAATAACGTTTGGAACTTGATTGTTTTTATCATTTGTTTTATTGATTAATATTGTAGTTACGTACTGGTTTTCGTGTGATATCTATTTGGCCTTAAGCTAGGCACACAAACCCGATAGACGCAAGAACGTGATCAGATTTTCTGTGAAACCATGAGCAGTTCTCGGCAGAGCTAAAATAAACCGCATGATTGCTTCGTTATGCCGAATTTTATGACACCGCTCACCTCTCGCTTGTGAATCTAATATCCGCCTGTTTTCAATTCAGATAAGTTTGTTTTCCAATATATATAATAACTTACTTATTTGGCATAAGACAGTTTATACATGATCATTAACAAAAGAATAGTATTTTATAGTGCTCCAAAGACTTTTACAATGTAAATATAGTTTTGTGGGATAACTAGTTAAGTTCTTTGTACAATTATGGTCAATATTTTTGTTCGTTTCGTATTTAAAATACTGAAGAGTGCCGTATTTCACACGTGCAGTGCACAACTTGTCATGCATGTTCATTATAATAAGAACAAATTATGTGTTTATTTTTATATTTTACCGTTGCTTATTAAAAACGCATATAATATCAGCATACGTACAAAACAAAAAATCTGGTTCAGTTCAGCTCAGTACAGTTTATTTCTTACCAGATTAATAACTACAATTTTTAAAAAAGAAATTGTTTATTGGTGGCGAGGAGGACCATTGAAACTACAGAGTTTTTGCGAGTGTAATAACAAATGAAAATGCCAAGGCATAATTATATTATCCAATATATACTACAGACTAAAAAAAAGATTTATATATAGTATAGAGCTACTTCATAAAAGTGAGCAAACATTATACGCTTTAAAGTTGTGTTAGTTTTAGAGTTTCCTGGACACAAAGCAACTCAAAATAAACAGTTTATGAGCTAAGTATCTGATCAATACAAATACAAAAACACAGAAGCAAACAACCATGAACTTAAACTTTACTAATTTAAACTAAACACATAGCCATGTATAGAGGATCTCCAATTGATTTGGCCGAATGCGGGAATCGGCTTCTTTCGCTGTAATGATAATTTTGAGATATGATCTTAAAACAGGTTTGGGAAACGAAAATTTCAGATGCTAATGGAGGGGGTTTAAACTGTGTTTTTATACGGTTGGAATTTGAGATTGGTAACCGAGGAAAACAAAGGAGGATATGATACTTCCAGCGAGACTTCACTTTCAATAAAGTTTTGAGGAGGACCAGCGCAAAAACCGCAGGTTGACGGAAATAAACCCTTTGTCAAGTTTGTGCGTATATCTAGGTCAGATCTCAAGTAATGAATAGCAACGGCGCCACAAGTGACGGACCATTAAATGTTTGACCGAATACTTAAGATAAGGTTGGTTTTAGGAAGACACTAAATGCTATATCTCAAAACCCCCTCCGTTCGGAAATGGCCGGCCGACCGATCTTCGGAAATTTCCGAACAATTTGGCTAATTCCAAGATGGCGGCTTTCTATGGACGACATTGGGAGGACAACAACGAATCAGTTTGCCGCATTGCAGTTTAATTTCAAGGTGTTTCAGGCATTTCTCGGATAAATAACAAGCTGATTCCTGGAATTTCGATCGTTAACTAGCACCATTGTATTTTGTTATCGAAAAAATTAGCCATCAATTCAAAGCTAGGTCGGGGGTTTTGACGTATATACTTTGTTTGCTTGTATCAGCGAAAATAAAAGGAATAAAGGCGCATTATAATTTAATTTGAAGGAGTTTCAGGCATTTCTCAGGTAAGTAAAAAGCTATTTTCCGGAGTTTGACCATTAAATTACTGATATCAGTATTTTTGTTGTGGAAAAATATTGGTTGCTACACAGGAAACCCATATACAATCTTAGAGAGTTGAATAAATGAATAAAAAAATATTTTACTTACATGAGGTGTTGTTGGTGTCGTCTTTGACATTCAGTTGCGATTTCAAGCCATTTTAGCGATTTTTACAGATTTTCCCATTCACATGTAAGGAAGAGACTGAAGGATGGAGACCTTATCGAGCCAGCCGGTTGCATTCGGAACACATGCACTTTTTGCCATTTAAAAATCACTTCCAATCACTTTCTAACTTGGCAGGGCAACGGAGGGGTAAATTGCAAACCCTAATATACTCAAAATCTCCCAAGAAGTCCGCTTTGCAGAGACCAACAGCCGGTAAAGGATTCAAAAGTCCGTTAGAAAATGGCGCTCAGATGGCGCAGCAAGCTAAAGTGAGACGACATTTGGACAGAATTCAAACCATTACCGTTTTGATGGTCTGGATCCCAGTTACAAAATTTTTCCGTGTGCCTGATCCGGCAAACTGATCCGTTGTTGTCCTCCCAATGTCGTCCATAGAAAGCCGCCATCTTGGAATTAGCCAAAGTGTTCGGAAATTTCCGAAGATCGGTTGGCCGGCCATTTCCGAACGGAGGGGGTTTTGAGATATAGTATCTAGTGTCTTTCTCGGTTTTACACTAAATTCTTGTTGGTTGCCGAGTAAGACGATCTACTGATAATTGGGTTCCGAACATTCTGTACACGTTACATCAATCTTGTACACAACAACAGCTCTATATAGAGCTTACACTCCACAAAGTAAAAGAACTCAAGGCAGCAGAACAAGATTAGGGAACATTAGGCTTTAAGCAAGTCTTCGTGATCTGTTTTTTGTTATCAGTGTTGTTACTAAACAATGTTTCTGCGTTAATTATTGCTTTACAAGTCATTAATGAACATAAAAACGTCTTTGAATGGGCGAAATCAAGGTTCCACAAGTGGGCGGGATGGTGGAATTAACAGAAAAGTCAATGCGCAAGAAATTGGAATCTGAAATCCCTATGTTGGCTCCTTAGTGACATCGGGCTTTCATTCTCTGTAGCGAGCAGGACGTTTGGTGATAAAGAATTTGTAAAATTCGGATAAATGAATTTCTTGTCGCTTCGATTACGTGGAAATTGCGATTCGACTCAGAGCCTCAAGTTTATCCAGATTGTATTAATATTAGGTTCCGCAAAAGGATAGAACTGCAAATAACCACGATTTTATTTTCCGGCAAGCGAAATTAGATTTATTTTATACAACTATAATTCATTTCAAACGCCATTTTCCTCTGTCAAAAATAATTAATTTTCTAAAGAATTCAAAGATGCGAACTTTAGGTTGAAAATGATTATAATGCACTCTGTACAGTCTGATTATATAACTTCATAGAGCGTGGAGTTGTATATGAAAATAGAAATATTTCTTCATTAAAAACATTAGGCTGACAGTACGTTAAGAATTCAGCCGAGGCTCAAAAATGGCTGCGAATTAAATAAATTATATTCGTACATTTTAACATCTACTATTACTTGAGTTTAACGATCAATACGTTCCAAAACCTCTGTTATTGTATGGGTGGATTTGTTTTTATATACAGCTATCAAAGTATTTTTGTTTATGTATATGTAGTTCAGGTTCAATATGATTTTGAACTGGTTCAATTTACTTTGATCCAGTGCATACAAAAATTTCTTGCACTGATACAAGTTGTCTTGAACTGGTACAAACCAATTTGATGTTTTCAAACCAGTTTATTTACTCATATCCGTCTCAGACCAATAACTAGTAATACCACTGGCGGCCAAACCAAACAGTATGAAAAGACTACGTCATTTGTTTACTGGATTTCTAACGCCAACGGGGAAGTCTAATAATTAAAATGGTTTCATCTGGTACAAAACATATCAATTGAATTACGGTTTGCTCGTGAATGATTCATTGTCTTGCAGGTATTGCAACCAAGGAACTCCAACAAATAATCCTGAAGGAAAGCCTTTGGCATGCATCATTGGGATGTTCTTTGAGATATCTTACTATTTCCTGCCTTATATTTTAAGTTGATCAATGAATACCAATTTGCTGTATCCAGAAGCGCAATGTCTCAAACTGGCAATTACCGATACCAGGGGGGGGGGGGTTATAGATAACGACTAGTCTCTCTCAATAAATCGTTCACTGACTTGTTGTGGTATTTTTTTTATCATATTTACAATTAAGTATAAATGCCACAGAGTTGTATCTTATCATAAACTAAATGTTTTGCGAAAAAGAAATCTTTTCAATTTAAGTTTAAAAGGGTCATGCATATTAAGAGCTTTTGATATCAATGGATAGAGAGTCCCAGAGTTGAGGTGCAGCAGAAGTGAATGATCTAAATCTAAAAGTATAGAGAGGAACTTTGTTGCAGGAACAGCAAGCCGGAATTCGGAGCAGGACCATAAGCAAATTTTAACAGATTTTTTTTGCGGAATCTGACTTTTGCACTGATAGTTTTGTACGTTTGTGTCAGTGTCAGTATAAGTCGGGAGAACCACGTAACCACTTACTGGTCTTCCTGTGCATTGTAACCGTTTTGTGTTAACCCTTTTCCAGCTATACCGCCCTAAAAGGCTACTGGAATACTCACTAAGTTAACAATTTCAATCTTTGCTAAACAAAAGAAAGATGTTTCGACTTTGGTTTTAACTCTTTGCTGACGACGAGAAAGTCAAAATTGAGGATTTTTCGTTCTTGTTAAAAAGCCAACTTTGAAAGCAATTTTCTCAACTTTGCCTCAATCAAATTAGGTCATGTTTGGGTTCGTTGGA
>JAOBRB020120004.1:0-35036 GCA_027575285.2 Zoanthus pulchellus
GTCACTTCATGCGTGATGGCGTGAAAAAAACAAAAATGCGGGAACTTCACGGCAAATGCGGGACACTTGGAAGGTCTGCGAGTGGTTTCTCAGAAAGTTAATTACTAGCTCATTGTACTGATCAGATGACCATTGGTATATATGAAGATCATGCCTTCTATATCAAAAACGTTAAAAAACTAACCAAACAATACCTTTGTAGTGATTGCAATGCTAGACTTACTAGCATGCTTCTAGGTGCCGTCAAGGTGAAACAAAAGTAGTCTGCCAAGGCAAAGAGATTGAATTTCCTTCATCCTCCTCTTAAAAAGCATTTTATCCATATAACAAATATAGTTATAGAAAAGAGGGTCCGAAATGGTTAGAATACGAAAGCAAGCGAATCCGCGGCAAACATATTCATTGTCAACTTTGTTCTCATGGAGGTGAGTGAGAGATTCTAAATACTCCATTTAATTCATAGATACGAACAAGAAACTAAAACTATATTTAAGTTTCATGGCTGCTATTTCTATAGGTGTCCTAAATGCTGCTTCTCTGTATGTAAACACCCGGCTAGTTAAAACGTCTCGTATTGATGATATCATTCGGCCAAATCTTAAAACAGAATTCGAAGCATGTAAGAAAGATTGTTTCTCATTGGATAAGTATAGTTCTAGATCTAGACGATCGGCATTTGGCACAAACATCGAGTGAATAAAATCCCGTACGCCGCACTTTCTATCAAGTGACCTTTTTATTATATGTACCATGAAGATTTTCATTAAAAACTTACTCTTGCCAGTCCTTTTTTCTTACTTGAGTGAAAAACTTTGCAAGGTAGCCTTCTAGTTCTACAACTTGTAGAGGGCCTGAATTTTATCAATTAATATTCCTGGCCGCTCATTCAAGGACTCAAAGAATTTTTTAAGAGGGCAACATCTTTTTTTATCTTAATTAAAATAATTTTGTTTTCCTGTTCGTCAGTAAAATCTTGAATAAAAAAAAGTTGAAAGAGCAAACTTCAGGTTACCTGCTATTTTCAGAGCTCATCTATGATTTGAAAGAAGCCATTCTGATGCTGAGCTATTACCCGATTGGTCGGAGCAGAGAAACTCGACTGCGGATTGGTTATATTGCCACGTGTGACACTGTTTATACGTCGTTTTGATTGGATGTATCATTTTTTTTTCACGAGTGAAAATACACCGTATAGATTTCTATAAACGAGTTTTACTGGATGTAATTATCATGATACATAAAATATTGTTAGTATATACTAAAGCAATGGATAGCGTTGAAGGCGCGTTCTGATTGGCTACTCAAACTTCGAATTTCCTGTGCTATTTACCTCCTAGAAACTAGGGAAAAAATGGAGTTGCAAACAGTCTCTCTCAAAATCAGTTTGTTTTGAGTCCACTCAAAATCTTGTGCATAGCTTCCTTCCCGAGGCACCTTTCACAACTGCAGTTTTAATTTCAATTTGAGCTTTGGAGGTAGCTGCAGAAAATAAAACTTGTGAGAACTTGCCGAACATGCAAGAAACAACGATTTCTCGGTCTTTTGATCACCTGATGTGTCATGTGGCTTTTTGGCCGGTTGTTGTTTCAGTCCTTTCCGCGCGGGAAATTATTGGAATTATCGCTGGAACGTAGGAATTTTTTAAAAAATCAATTTTTGGTGGTGTATATTATGTGACTGTTTTAGTATATGTCAGTAGTTGGCAGTGGATAATACTAACCACCTCCACTTCGGTGAATAATTGTTAAATATTGTATCTCCAAGTGTTTAAATAGTTATCATACTAAAAGTTATCTTAGGGACGCAAAGCGAGTATTAGTTGCACGAACTTCCCAACTTGAAGTTGCTGTCTTCTAACAACTAAATTTTCTTTCCTAACTAATAATGAAGACTCAGCACACGCATGCATTCAGCATATCACTTGTTGTGTACGTTGAACTGGTTGCGAACGCACTCTTCACGTGCTGGTAATTGTGACAGTGCAGTCAAACAGAATTTGGATAATTGTGAGAATGCTATTTTTATTAAGAGCTTGTTTAACATTTAGTAAAATTCTCGTTTCTTAATTGACCACTGACATCATGTAATTTAAACACGGTACAAGGAAGGTAACACTGCTGTTATAGTGCATGTATAAATAACAAGAGCAGAACACCGGAATAAGCTTTTATTTAAAAGATCTTTTGACTAAATCCCACTCACTATTTTGAACTTAGGACTTACGGCCCGCCTCGAATAGTTTTCTATGTGTGGGTCAAGAAAACATATTATTGTAAATTCTATGGACAAAATAGATGATGGATGATGGGTTTACAATTGCTTTTTAAAATATCTTTATTATGTAAATCCGTACTCATTTTAAGATAATTGTACTCTCTCTTCATTTCCTGATGTTGATGCAATAAGCGACGAAACGTTAAAGTTTATTTTTTTTGCATCACTTTAACCAACATTGTAGATTCAGGATGTATTTTTTTTTCGGAGATTATTTGTTCTTAACTGGAATCAGACAGAAAAACGAAAGAAGGGCCGACCAAGACAGTCTTGCATGGCACATAAGTGTGGATGCCGAGGGTGACGGCAGCTGGTAAGACGTGATCCGAGCTGAAGAAGATTTCCCGAAGCCGTGTGCGTTGTTGGGTGTGAATGAGCCCTTTATAACTCTAGGATTTTAGAGGTATAGTACAGATATTCGTTATTTATTTCGGTAATCGGAGCTTAGGTGAGCGCGTTTGTTGTTTGTAGACTTACAGGTAATAGTTGTGGTGAGGGTGCATGGTTCATGTGTTGGATAAATGTTACTATTGCATATATCAACAAAGAGTTGCGTACAGCGAAACCTCTATTTTACTTGTGCATTGTTGTGGACGGTAGCGATATCGTATGCTTCATTGTAAGCGCTGGCAATCGTATTCTTTGCTAGCAATCAGCTGTTGAATCTCATTTAATTGGAAGGCAAACTCGCCCACCCCTCTCCTACATGCCCATTCAAACAGAAGAACTTTTAATTGCCCTACTATCATCGACAAAATAACATTTCGATGAAATTAAACGAGCTTCATACAAGGTAACTACAGCCGCTTTTGAACATCGCTCAATTAAAGGACATTTCCCAAAAGTAGTCATATTAAATCTAACACAGCTCTATGTACCTGTTGGACGTTCACGAGTTGTGGACTGTAAAACAGTAACCGATGTCAGGGGTGGATCCAGGGTTTGGAGTGACCTGGTTCCAGTAACCAGACCCCTGTAGGGAATTCCGGGAAGTTTAGAAGTTTGGTGTTCTCAGAATGCCATTTTCTGCATTCTGAGTGGACTATTAAACAAAAAATAGACTCTTTAAGCACCAAAAAGT
Organism: Zoanthus pulchellus; assembly: GCA_027575285.2. Classification (NCBI taxonomy): domain Eukaryota; kingdom Metazoa; phylum Cnidaria; class Anthozoa; order Zoantharia; family Zoanthidae; genus Zoanthus; species Zoanthus pulchellus. Next base: position 3,356 of record JAOBRB020120004.1, read on the forward strand.
GTGTTGTTTTTTGTAAAACATAAAACAAGACTCATTTTCAATATGGTCTATTATATACATTTAACTCTCCCCAACATATATCTCCAATATTTTTCCTTTATTTCCACTCAATTATTTTTTACATCATTGCTACACAGTACATATATTAGGTCTTATCTGCCATTGCCAAGAACAAAGATTACCTCATTCAAGATTCTAGGAAAAATGAAACAATTACCTTGGTTTCATCTAAGCAATTGTAATACAAAATACTGTTATCCTGGTACTCAAACTGAATGTGTTTTTATTTTCTCATCAAAGAGAATTAATGCCACACTATACAATAGGATCCCATGATCAGCAATATCATCATGCAGTTAAGACCTCGACAAAGGAAACAAATAAATATTTAGCAAGCTCATCTCATGCCATGCAAGAACACTAATGGGCTATAGATCAGTGATAATCATAAAAAAAAATTTCAACCTGAAAGTAGTCTCAAATTTTAACTAAATGATTATAAGCTTTAGTTACTGAATTTCAGGAATGGATGATAAACAATCTGTGGCAGTCTACATAAAATCCATTCATCTTCTTGATCTTAATGGCACATTCCAGCTTACCAAGGGAACACATCAACAAAAAACATTGTACTATTATTCAAAAGCAGACTTATACAAAAATGATAATAAAACATTATTTGTCATATTACCTTCTAGCACTTAAAAGGATCTGAAGAATGGAATATTCCATAAGTTGTTTAATCTTAAATACCTGTTAAATGTACTTTATGGGTTTTCAGCTACTAATGAACATCGTAAACAAACCATTGGAAATCTATGAAATTCCAGTGACAGTAGAAAACATTTTAAGGCAATCAATCGATTCCAGTTTTAATCCAGGTTTATCCCCTTAAACAGAGGTGGCTAGATTTACCCCACTCTGTTAGCAATCTCTCCAACTACCACTCTCCATCTCGCTCAATTCAGTGCTGTTCCCAGATGTTGTTGGAGTGTCTGGTCACCACTATCGACCCCACATTCAAGTAGTGCCTGGAAATCGCCTATAAGGTTTGTATTAGTAGGGTCATCGTCTCGCTGACCTCTGAGCGCAATGTTGTTCCTTCCACTGAAAATAATGGTCTTAAGAAGTGATTTCAAGATTTCTCGATTTTGTGCAATTCGCTGCCTAAGAGCTTCGTTCATTTGCTGATCAATGGGGGCTGCTCCCCGTCTCATGACGGTCAAGAAATTTTGCATTGCAGTGTCTGTGAAATTATGGACCTCACTTTTGCCATTTGAGTAATCAGCGAGGCGTTCTGCAGCCGAAGTCCAGCGTGTGAGGGGAGATTTGTACAACTTATCGAGTTTACATGCATTCGATCCAAATCTAACGGCAAAACAAACACATGGCAAACAAAATGCCCCATCTAAAAACTTAGAATAAGCCAGCCAAGGATATTTCTTTGACCAAGAAGAGACAAACTAAGTTAAAAAAAAAAACAAAAAGACAAGACAAGGCTGACGTTCAAAAAAAATGATAATTGAGGAAATATTTCACATAAAAATTAACCTCAAACAAATCTGACTGGGTTCCGGAACCTTGATAACCTAGTCTGGATCCGTCCCTGATTGTACTCAGTGTAGCTAGAATTTCCCTCGAAATGATAAATGCAAGAACTCAGTTTAAATGGATTTTTATTGAAAAATAAATACGTACAAATATAACTTAATTTCTTCACATTGAAATATACATTTTTAAAAACATAAATAAGTTACTTTACCAAAAATATATTACATTTTTGTTTCGGACTTTTCACAGAGTAAATACCAATCCCACGTATTTGAAGACTAGCATTTATGGAATGTTTGTGCAACGAAAGTGACGAATATAGGTTATGTTTTTAAACAAAACATGAAGATAGTGGGACAACTCCCATTTACTGGTACACGATGTAGTGTACTGTTGAAAATAGTTTACAGTGTATTACCAAATGTTTCCATCCATTTTATCTTCCGAGCTGTAACGGTGAACTGTACCTACAAAGTTCTTATTCATAATTAGAGATCTATAAATAATCATATTTTTACCAAAAAATATTTGGATATTTTGGTATCATCTCATTTTATCATTTTGTTTATATAGTTCATCCAATGTTGTTACAATGAATCAATTAGGAAGATTACAATGCTTCTTCTTTCTTGTCGTGTACACCGTCACGGTTAGGATCTTTTGTTTTAGGTGTGATGCTTCATTAACCTGTTGGCCGTTTAATCATTTACATCTCGAAGCCATTTATTTATATATGCGCAAGGCCAACGTCATATTTCCATGGGGAAAGAGCGAACAGAAACATATATTACAAACAAGGTCATTAAGTTTCCTAACCAGTCGACTTTGCTAACTTTGGTTTGATTAACTACTTTACACAAAAATGTAAAACAAAGAACTTCTACGGGGTTTAGCAACAGAGACTGATGACGATTGAAAACGGCGTCAAATAAATTTATTTTAAAGACTATTAGAAAGTCTCTAATATTACATTTTAACACGAATAATAGTATCAAAATAAATAAATAAATAATACGTCAACATGTTCACAGAGTGATGATCATAAATTAACACCATTAGCGGCACATTCAGTATTCAATAACTTGACATTAACAATATTTATTATATAGACGTAAGTGTTTTACTGGAAAAGATACCACTCGTAAAATTCATAAAAACTACATCCGGGACCCGAGTGGTTTATTTTCCATAAACTTACACGTGAGTTTAATCGATGACGTAATTTCGGTAATTTCCCTCCGAAAAACACTTGTGTCTATATAATAAAAAGAACATCACACGGCAGCTAGAAGATATGACTTTTATTTTCTCATGGCCAAATCAATATTTTATTTAGTCGCTGCGCTCGTTCGTAAAATATTGTTTTGCCACTCGAAAATAAAATTCCTATCTTCGCACCATCGTGTAATATCCTCTATATAATCTCTAGAGGATATAGATAGCTCTACAACCGGAGTACAACTGTTGCACTTGCTAATCAAGCTCGAAGAACCATGGCGTCATCTCTGGTTAACCTCTACGCTAATCATACATCTTGTACGTAGTTTCAAATTCCATCGTAAAATTTTTTACTGTAGCTATTGTGTAAATATTTTGACAATACACCATACCAGTTAAACGTAACATGGAACGAATGTTTTCATTTCGTTCTTCCGGAGACTTTCTTGGTAGAAACCAAAGGTTTGGAAGGCAACGGAGAAGTACTAAGCGATTTTTCCATGGGCCTCAATCGACTAACCTTTGCAGAATTTGAAGTTTTGTCTTTCAAAGCCTGTAAAACCGGTTTAGTAATGTGTTCATTTTGGGACGGATGCTGTCCACGTGTATTTCGAACATAGGTCGTACTTAACGAAGGATAAGAGTCAAGATTCTTTTTAGGACTTACGTGAATAACAGTAGGCAGTTCGCTAAATTGCTCCGACTCGTGTGATATGGATGAAAACGCGGGGGAAGAAGCTGTTACACGACCTTTCCCCCATCCCATAAGTTCCTTGCAGGACCTATCATGGGTTTTTATTTGGTATTGCTCAGCAATATTTTCAAAGTAAGAACATTCTTGTGAAACATCTTTAAATAGAAAATCATCTCCAGTTTTTTCTGCACGTGCGAGTTTCCCGTGCTCAGCATTCTGGTAGACTTGGACCTTAGAAGAGGTACCGTTTGTGCAAGATGCAGTTTTCTCGGAAGCTCTCGGGTTTAGAGCGGCTGGATCACTATCCCCTTCAGGACTGAACGCTTTTGGTCGGCTACCAGAAAATTGTTTATCTCTCACATTAACCTTGGGCCTTAAAATCTCATTCAGTTTCGTTTGTGTTGTCTTATTATCTGAGTCGTGCAGGTTGCTTTTGAAACAAGTATTACGCGAGCTGATGTCATCACCATTAGTTAGCTGTCCATCACGCATTTCACGTGGATAAGGTATGGATTGTGGGCCAGAAACAGATATAGGAGAGCTGTTTGGGCTGCTGTGCTCATCAACAGGTCGCAGACAACCCTTCATCTTGTAGAGATTTGGTTGTTTCTCTAGTTGCGTAGTTTCACCAGTTGCGGATTCCTGATTTGCGTCCTGTTCTAAAAAAACAGAATGTATTCCTGAGTTGGAAAAGAAATGAAAAACGGAAACAAAGTAAAGTAGTGTAATAGTGGAAATTTGACAGAAAGCTTTTAGATTGTTTTCTTTGAAGAAATCGATATGATTCGCGGTCAATGAAATTATGGATCTAAATCTATACTCGAACTTCTAACTGAACGTAGAAAAACAAAAACCTCGGGAGACCTGAACAACTGCAAGCAAGTACTGACCTCTAGACAATGGACTTAATTGACGTAAAGAGGCAAAAAATAACTGCCATTAAAACGCAAGCTTTGTTCAATGCCAAAAAAACGCCATGCGTGATCGATAAAAATCGTTCAAGCGATTCGAATCTACCTACTGAAACCTTGATGCTATGTTTTGTATGGCAGCTAAAAATGGCAAAACCTTTAACAATTGTTTAACTTTTCTTCTGTAAAAGCTGTCATTGATCAAAGTATACACTCAAGTATTTTGGCGGAGTTTTTGACTCATTGCTTTGTTCAACATTTCGTGCCTTTCGTGCAAGTTTGAAGCTTGGGTTTTCTGTGTACAACGGCAACACTTTGCGATGGTACGTTTTTGAATGGTTTTTCTGTTTGATTTTTTAAAATGGAATCGATTCATTTGCTAATTTTTTGAATATCAGATTTTTTAGTTTGAGTCATTGAAAAAATGGTTTGAGTGAAAACAAAAGCGAAATTATGCACATTACCTGCTTTCAATGGCAAGATAGCCACGTTCATGCTTAATGAAGGAACCTTGCCGTCCCCAACACTTGCAAACAATTCAAATACTGGTTGAGTTTTTCTAATCATTCATTGAATTACTGAACTTAAAACCATACGAATTGTTATTATAACAACTCCAGTTTTAGTTTCTTTTCATTAAAAAAAAGTTTTTGCTTCAAGTTCGAGAAATCGTATATCGCACCGTACAATGCAGTGAACTCGAATGACATATAACAAGTTAGAGAATTTCAATTAGGCACATGCGCTGTGATACGACAAACAAGAAATATTTAAAATCTACGAGGTAAAGCTGACTCTATCATAAGGTAAAAAAGGAGAAATGAACGTGGAGCTAGCACACAAAGCTCACAGATTTTACAAGCAGAAACTCCAAGAATATTGACATAAAATCAGAGCCATTATTTTGATACATAGTTAAACACTAAACGATGTACATTTTTGGCAGTAGGATGATGGCTAACATCCATGCACCAGCTCATGCAAACATCTTTACACAACAATGCACGGCCCCTTTCACTGAATTGTTAGATGTTTTCCAGATTTGACTGATCTAGCTAATTAATTTGTAGTTTAGAGCAAGGATAACAATGATTAGTTATTCCAAGGAATGTTGAGACCAAGCATAACGTGCCCATCTTTTCCTCCGAGTCAGGGATCTTCTGGAAGATTGTCATGCGTTAAGTTTTTCTATATTTTTACACATAAATTATGGGCTATAGCTCATGCTCCAGGGGTTGGGAAGGAAGTACGCCATGCACAAGTAGCGCATAAATTGAAGATATAGCGCATTAAAAACCCATTAGTGGGCCAAGATTACGCCCGAGCATTTTAATATAAATTAGACCTAATCCACAATTGGGTGAATCGCTGATTTTCATTTAAACAATGCCAAACGTCGACAAGCTTGGTCTTAAAAAAATTTATTTAATTTTTCGCTGTAGTATTGACGTGGGTAACCGAATATAATATTGATAACGTTATAGGAACAATGGGTAGTCATTGCACATTAAAATGTGACTGATAGTGCAAATGCAGTTTAGCTTTTTGACAGTTTGTCAGTCTGTTAAGAGTTCATAGTCGAAATTAGAAATTACTTCAATTTCTATGAAACTTTCAAGTTTATAAAAGTTTGCCATTCAAGATGCATATGGGAAAGTTCAAAATTTGTGAGTTTAGTGCAATCCATTCTTTTAATTATGTAAAACAAACGTGCAGGAAAATGCGTGCAAAAACCATTGTTATTGTTCTTGAATTACTTACTTTTAGATGGTATTCTGCTTTTCGTTGAATCAATATAAACGCAATGCTGTGAATTAATGGCCACTTTGAAAGCCATTAAATAATTAAACCGTATGGATCGAATATCACTGATCTGATACCTGCGCGTTGTGACTAGAAGAGCTTGTTGTAAGGGTGTAAGATCATCATCTGCTTTTGAATATTTTGGTTAGTTATTTGACTTCCATGCAGCACGTGTACAGCGAGCGTGTTTTACTGATCAGTTACATTAACATGGTTGATTTTCAGCTTGCTTATTTAAATGCCTATTTTTGTTTTTACATTGAATTACTAAGAATACCAAGTAATGTAAGCGTATGATGATAACTGAACTCATACATATACACATTACATGTCATATACATTATAAATAAATCCTTTCGAGCCTAGTGGCCCATGGAGCCGGCGCTTATCTCCGGTTTCTGTAGTTTTAAGCGGAGAGGGTCTATTTGATTTCAACTGGACGGCACACTAATCCATCGCAGGTTAGCTCCCAACAGACACTGGTACTCATTTCCCTACCCCGGAAGGATGGAAAGCTGAGTTGGCTTAGGCGGAAAAGAAGGCCACGCAAATATTCAAAAACCCGGCAAAGTGCCGGGATGGAACTGGGGACCATGTGGTTGGAAAGCAGAGATCTTACCAACTGCGCCAATTATGTCCGCCCATTTCAAATAAAAACAGGCTGTTTTTTTACTTAAAGTCGACTATCAGTACGGTTAAATAAAGTTTTTGTTGCATTGAATTTTGGTAATGGCCCATACATTTCAACAATGGCCCATTGATTTTCAAGGAAACGAGACATTGGCACACAGACTTTTCAATCCTTCCCAACCTTGCATGCTCCCGTTGCCACTCAAGGTTGGGTTGTTCAAAAAAGGGTTAAAATTAACCTCAGGTAAAATACAATATAGACGGAGCAGCAATTTCGTCTCTATAATGAAACGATCACTATTCTTAGAAGGTACTGCTTGGAATTTACTTGGAATAAACAAGTTCATCCAAAACTTACAAATCAAACCTGTTTCTGAAGGACCCGAAACAAAACCATTGGTTTAAAGTTTGATCTATGCTTAACGCAAATCGTCTGTTAAACAACTGGGCCTAGTTTACTTGTCTCTGAGGTGAACGTGAGCCGAAAAGCCTTTGGCAAATAAAGCACACGTCGTTATATTGATTATTCTAGATTTTGACGGAACTAAGTTTATGGTGTAGAGCAAAAGTGACAATTAGTTCGTTATTCTAAGAAATGTTTTTGAATAACGTACCCATCTTTTCTTCCAAGTCAGGGATCTTCAGTGCGAATGCCATGCGTTTTAGTTTAGTTGCATCAGTGCTGGTGGAGCCATTCTTACTGAGCGCTGCTTTATCTTCCTCCAGAAGTTGCTTCAAGCACTGAAGGTAATACTTCCTTAGCTTCTTGGCTGTTGCATGACGTTCTTTTAACACCTCGCTCCTGATGCGTAAGATACCAATACATTAACGACTGACTTCATCATTATCGCAACTACGATATGAGATTTTCATTAACACCTCGCTCCTGATGCGTAAGATATCAATACATTAACGACTGACTTCATCATAATCGCATGACGTTCTTTTAACACCTCGCCCCTGATGCGTAAGATATCAATACATTAACGACTGACTTCATCATTATCGCAACTATGATATCAGATTTTCAAACAACTCGAATACATCTGTTAAATAAAGCCTTAGTTTTCAAATGCATCAAAGCCTGGTGAAAATCGAAGCAAATGTTTGGGGGATCAGTTAAAAACCCGTGGTGATCACTTGCTCCAGAATGCTCACAAATTTTACTTCTAGATTTCCTGTTTAAGGCAGGTTTCATTTGAACTGTAATTGACTATTCCAGGGCTTTCAATGTAAAAAAAAATGTAGCAGAAGAGAAATTAGAAGTAGCTGGGCTTTTAAGTGAGCTGTTCTTAATCAACTGCATCCGAACTCCTGGTATGAAGTACCGGAAGTACTCCAGGTATGAATTACCGGAAGTACCCAACGTAATGATCAAAGTAACCAGTGATCTGCGTTGGTTGTTGCAAACAAAAAACCAGCTAAAGAATTTTCGGCATCTGTTGAGTCAAAGTGTGTTTTCTAACCATTCAAAAGGATTGCTAACATCTTCAAACGATTTCAGGCACTGATCACATTCCCGTAGCAAGCATTATAAAACGAAGGGGAGAAGGGGGCACTATCGATACCCAAAGGAGCGAGGCAAGCCTTCCAGGGAAATTCCTGAGGTATACTTCGATGGGAATGTTTTAAAATTCAAAATTATTACAGCTAATATTTAAATACCATTTGAAATAAAATCAGGGTGTTTGAAACTAGCAAAATATTTGTGGTTTTTAGACTTCCTGTATTCACTACAACCGTTACTGCAATCGACCCTCGTTATCACTGTTGTATATGTTGTGGTTCAATTTTTGAATTGGCTTAATTTTATTTCTAAACTAGTTCAATATTTTTCAAACTGGTTCATTTTTTTCAAACCAGCTTAATTTTTTTAAACTGGTTCAATTTTTTTTCAAACTAGTTTACATTTTTTAAAACTGGTTTAAAGAAAGAAGAAATGTTATCATCTTTCCAACGCACTCATCAGAAAAAATTGGTAGTTTCGCCTCGAGAGGGATTCGAACCCACGTCTCCCTGTATACTAGTCAGACGTGTTAACCATTACACTATCAGGGACCACCACGCTGTCAACGTAGCAGATTATTGATGTGTAGTAAGGTTAGACAGAGAGCATCCCTGGGTTTAATTTTGTATATCGGGTTTTATGAGCAGTCTTAAAAAGGCTTTTAATTTAATTTGAGTCCTAACCCTAATCCTCCATATACTACCCCACTCACTCCCCACCCACCCAGTGACCACTTTCTACCTCCCTTTTCTTCTTTTTACTTCTACAACCACTTTTTACTTACTTCTATTTTTCCCTTTTTCTCCCATTTTTCCCTTTTTCTCCCTTTTTTTCCTTTTGTTCTTACCATCTTATACCTCAACACTATTTTCTTTTTTTTTAATTTTATTTTTGAATACCCCAAGATCTGGATCTGTAGTCCTGCTTCATCCCCACTTGACCAAGCAAGCAACCGTTGCTAGCATACCAAAATTTTTAGGTGTCACTAGTTATTGCTCTGAGACTGACATATGAGAAAAATAAACTGGTTTTAAAAAAATAAACTGGTTTAAAAACATTGAACCAAAATAAATTTTGAACCATAACATATACATTACAGTTACTATTTAAACTTCCTTTGATTTTTTACACAAAGTGTTAATACGAAGTAAACTTCCGACTAAAAACCTAATAAGATATAAGGCATGGTAAGTAAAAGATCCTGTTCTAATTAAAATACACAAATACGCCAACATGATGACAAGCGGCCATGTACCCAATTTATGACACATATGGACACAAAATTGAAATGAATGAATTTGAAAACATATTTAATCACCGGATTTTTTTGGCTGCATTAGCTTTGGTCTGATTGACATGTTCCATGACATCTTTCCGTATCTTAGCAACAGTATCCAGGTAATGTTGTCTAAGTTCGTGCAAACCCTGGGCAGCGGTCATTTGGTCAACACTATCGAAGCTGGTGTCATTCTCACTTTCAACAGCAACTTGAGTCTAAATATGCATAAAAATGAAAAAAAAACAAACAAAAAAACAAAAATAAGAAGATATGTCCAGCAGAGTGATTTCGAGGGACAATTTTGTTTGTCCTATAACTTCATTTTCCTAAATGAAAGAAATTGGATGAAGCAAATTGCTAGGGTTTCAGAACGAAACTAATAAACCCCGGCTTACCTGACTTACAGGTACCTACGTGCTGGGATCTAACCTGAGCTTACCTGACTTACAGGTACCTGTACGTGCTGGGATCTAACCTGAGCTTACCTGACTTACAGGTACCTACGTTCTGGGATCTAACCTGAGCTTACCTGACTTACAGGTACCTACGTGCTGGGATCTAACCTGAGCTTACCTGACTTACAGGTACCTACGTGCTGGGATCTAACCTGAGATGGATTAATGTCCCACCCAAAAAGACTAAAAGGCTCTCATCAGCTGCTTTACACTTTTCAGAAACCAGAGAAAAGCGCTAACTCCCTGGTTCACTATAGGCTCGTGAATGCAGAACTTGAAGTTGCGACCGATATCACGGGTCGCATTTGCGACTAAATGTTTCTTTTGCGATTAAAACTTCAACAGCAGTCGCAATTAGGTGTTAAGTCGTCATGTCGGGCAGGTAAAGTAAAACAAAATTATCCGCCAAATGTCGCTACTTTTCAATTTTTTAGTTTTGCGACCTTAAAAATTTTACAGCCAGTTCTTAATTTCGAGCCCTGAAATGATTTAGGTTTCGGGAAAAATACATTTTCTCTTTTGAAGCAACTAACTTATAATACGAAGCAATCATAATTAACGAAAAACAGCCACAGAACAAGGTCAACGGTCATTTTGTTTTGCTTGTCCTGGTCTCTCCCTATTATTTAACAACAACTATAGATATTGAATATTTGACGCTATTTACTACACACCTGGGTTGAATAATTCCTCGAGTCTCTTTTGCAGTGATTTTGTTTATTTTTCTCCTTCCGATACTCGTTCCACAGTTTCTCAAAAGCCGCAGCATGTTCTTTCTTCATTCTATTCAATTCCTCTCTTAGTCTGCAAACAACTGATTGATTGGAACGTTTCTCGTTGGACCGAAGTTCTTGATGCTTTCTTTCCGCCTCGTCACAAGCCGCCTGTAAGGGAAAATGCGTCAGAGAAAAGCAACATCTATGAAGCGCGTCCTTGAACAACTTTTAGCTTTCCTTAGGATTTTCTCATCATTAGCAGATACACTGTTAGTTTTACTCAAGCACATCTTTTCATCTTATTAAACCTCACTATAAAAGCCTTAGAGTAGGTCCACCCACATCAGACACCTTTTAGGTTTTGAACCAAGATGGTAATTAAAGTTCTCTCGGATTTCAAGAAACCCGTTGCACTACTAAAGTAAATTTACTTTAAGTTCCAACTACTTAAAATTCAAAATTCGTAATAAATTCTTTAAAATGATAATACGTTTTGTAAAATTTCCTTCTGTTTGAAACATGCACAAATTAATTAACGTCATCGATTCTAGATTTATGGTTTTAAAGGTTGAATAACAACAGACAGTGACGATTGCCGGTACAAACCCGTTTATAATGCGGCTTGTTGCATAACGTGATGATCGCAAACATTTCTTGAAAAAAATGGTTCAAACTTCTCTTGAAGAAAAAAAAGATAAAGTTTCAGCAATTTACATTAACTATCGAAGCTGGTGTCATTCTCACTTTGAACAGCAACTTAAGTCTGAATATACACAAAATGAAAAAAAAAAAAGAAGATAACTACAGCAGAACGATTTCGAAGGATTATTTTGTTTGTCCTGAAATTTCATTTTCCTAAATGAAAGAAGTCGGACGAAGAAAATTACTAGGGTTTCAGTGTCAACTGGGAGCTAACGAACAATGATTTAATGTCCCACCCAAAGAGGCTTAATGACTCACCTAACCATCGCTGACTCCATGAGAAAAAAAGATAAATTTTCAGCAATTTACATTGAAAATTCAAAACTTTACGAACTCATCCTTCCTCTTAATTTACAAAAATTACCTTTACGGCGTCTTCTTTCTCTTTCTTCCATTCTTCCCGAGCATTTTCAACTGTCAACTTTATCTTTAACTCGTATTGCTCTTCCAGCTGAATCCTGAGACAGTAGAATAAGTGATTATCCAAGGTTAAAATTTTCGATTAGGAAGCTATTATAATGTTGTTATAAGTAAGAACCATGCATGATTAGCTTGTGGGTGGCTTCCAAATGTGTCTGGAACCTTTTAACTAGGAGCGTACCCATGCAGATAAATGGGAATCAGTGATTCAGTGATTTTACTATTTTTATTCATAGTAGTCAACAATCGAATATTTTAATGAATACAGATTAATAGTTGATTCCTTTTCTTTGTGAAAAATTACAAATTGTTAATAATGTTTCAGAATTTTTCTGAAAATCAATATTTTATTTTTCAATGTGAAACGTTGACATAGCGATAACTCGCCTTGTGGCAACCGGAAAGATCATTTGTTAACGCCGTGCTTAATGTATTAAAGGCTTGCTAAGTCCCGTTTTAAGGATCTGTTTGATATTTTGTGAGACAGCAGTGAATGTTGGATGATTGCACGTCACTTCAGAAATTATAAAGGATGAGGTTTTTCCGGTCGCAACAAACAAGCTTCTTAATGGTTAGTAGCTGTTTCGCGTTTACAAAAAACGTCATCGTAGCCAATCAGAATACAGGATACGCAATAAACTATCAGTAGGTTTATACTAAAGACAGATATACCATACCTTTCCTCCTCCTGTTCTTCTTCCCAGTGCCTTTTGGCCTCCTCGACTGATTGTTCCATCTTGTCCTCATATTCAGCGGTCATCTCTTCTCTAGCAATACGCAATCGTTCTTCGAGTTCATTTTCAGTGTTCTGGAGCAGCTGCTGAATGTCCCTTTCCATCTCAGCGATCTGTTTCTAAAGAATTCGAGTCCGATGCTGAGAACATACTCGAGAAAAGGGTGTCACGCGAAAACATCACTCGTCTAAAGCTAAAAATAATTTGTTAAGATTTTGTTTAATTTTCCTCACTTTCCTGGGTTTCTTTGCAATTTAGATTTATGGAATGTTTTAAAAGTGATGGTTTATTATGGATAATACTTATAAACGTATAAACTAGTAGTAATCGGAGCTTAGGCGAGTACGTTCGAAATTCGTAGAGGTACAGGTACCAGTTGAGGTGAAGGGTGAATGGTTCGTGTGATTGGTAAATGCAAATTCAAGTAGGCTTAATAAAGCACGGCGACCAAAAGAAACTCAAGCAAGCCTTACAAAGTCTCGGCAAAGAGATGGAAACTTCACCAGGACAACTACGCATTAGACTATAAAGTACAAAGATTAAAGAGAAAAAAAAAGAATTTATTAAAAATCAAACGGTTTTTTCACCCGGCTGCATAAAATTTCGATGCAATGCATTTTTCTTAAAGTTTGTTGAATACCAGCAAACAATTTTTAAAAACTCTTAACAAGAAAATGATACACGTTATATTTTTACCTTGCTTTCCTTGAGCTCGTTTTCGAAGTATAATTTTTCTTTCTCAAACTGTTTTTCAGTCGTTACTCTTACTGACGCAGCAATCTTATTCTTTTCCTCTTCTATTCTTTCTTCCATCGTCTTACGCATTTGCTCAGTGGCATGATGGACCTTTTCTTTCAATTCTAGTTGATGGTTCGCTGCCCAGGTCTCTTTTGCCGTCTTGAGTGTTCGATCAATTTCTGTCTGGGTGAACTGGGCTTGATCTTTTTGCAAATTATCCCGTACAGAAGCAATTCGTTTCTATAAATAACAGTTTGTCTATGTTATTAAAACGACTTTAAACAAAGGAAAAATTAGCGATATTATATACCACTTTCAACAAGCATACTTGAAAATATTTGATAACTTTGCTCCTAACTAATGACGTTCAATATTGTTGTTTTATATCAATGCACTTTTAGTCCATCAAATATTTGAATTCAATGCCTACTCCAATGTTGCAACAACATAAATCTACATATCTGTAAAGAGGGCTGCTCCCATTCTAATCCGCCATATTAGTTCTAGATTTAGCCTCCTCGTGTTCTGGTATGCCGCTAACCACTAATGTAACAAATGCACATATAAACTTATTAAATGAATTTATAAAAGATGCACGTTTTAATTAGAGAAAAGAGCCACGTAAATACGAAAACGATATTCAAATGAGAGGATGATTTTTTACCAACGTTTAGTGTTCAAGTAATGACAATAAATGCATTATGAGCCATACATGAAAACAGGGTGTGCACCAAACAGTAGATCTGAAGAGAAATATCGACTAACAATGTGGTCTTAGTATCCACTAAGAGGTTTCTGTTAGCTACTCGTAGACATCTGCCATCCAAACTGTGTTTGACAAAAAAGATAAATACTACCAATTAACAATTAGACCTTGAGGACGAATGGACAACAAATCGATTGCCTATAAGGCCACAGGTCGAATGGACAACTGAAACTCGTAGTCCACGAGCCGAGAGGTCAAACTCTTTTGGTATAAACCTGCTAGTCGGTCGAAATCAGATGAACAAATTCAATTCTTGATATAATCCACTGATAGCAAAACGGAACCCGGTAGTTTTTCGATCTGCCATCTTTTTTCTCTAGATGTTTCTCTACATGTTAAGTAGACACTCAGGGCCCAGTTGCTCAAAGGCTGGTTAGGTATAACCTTGGGTTAAGCAAAAATTAAAACAAGAAATTCTTCTTTAAGAAAAAGTAAATGGTTATTTATGAATTCTGTTTGGATTTTTTAAGAAGAAGTCTTGTTAATCCCAAAATTACAGCTAAAATATCTCCTTGTAAGAGTGGAAACAAGATCGTGGGTTAAACATTTAACCCTGGGTTAGTGCTAATCGGCTATTGAACAACTGGACCCAGATGTACAAATTCAATATATAAAATCCACTGATATCAAAACGAAACTACCATCTTTTCTCTACTAATCAGCTATCACAAATAGATCTCTACATGTAAAGTAGCCATTCAGAATACAGGATATATGTTAGACCGCTAGCATGTTTGTACTAACAGTAGTTAGTTTATTATCATCATTATTACCAATAATGGCATTTTAACCTCTCATGTAGTAAGTCCTTGTCAACCGCTAACTAAAAAGCAAAAAGATTTGAAATTTAGATACATTCGAAATTTAATTACAAATAGGGTCATAAGCGGTGAATTCATACTGAAAAGATAAAGAGTTTAACTAACTGTCCTTCATCTATCATTACATAAAGACCTTTGCATATACAGACTTTCATCAAGACACTGTTTGCAATTACTGTTCAAGCTCATCTACTAAATCTGTTACGAAAATGGCGTCTAGCGTGATATGGAACGTCTAATGCCTTCCTTTATCTTTAATGTATAAAATATTCTAACTGTAGTCTACCGTTAAAGCATTACTGCTTGAATTGTTACACTTTAGAAAACAAATTGCAATTGATTTACCCGCACGTGTTCTTCTCTTTCTCTGACTTCCTCCGTCTCCCACTGTTTCCTGGCTTCAGAAAGCACTTCTCTCAATTCCTTGTGCTTGAACTCTTCCAGACCCTTCGCGTATTGGTCTTCGAGGTAGTGAATAGCCTCGTCAATGGCGGATTGTTTCTGTTCCTCGGCCTCCTCCTGCCAGAGGGCTTTTTCTTCTTCCAATGCTTCCTTAATTGCTATTTCCTTGAATTGTTCAAATTCTTTCCAAACATCATCCTTTATGCGATCCATGTCTATCTTGGAGACGCTATTATGGTTGATGGCGTTATCATCTTGGTTCTGTATCCATTCGAGCTAAATGCAATTTAAGTATATAATTAGCACAAGTAATAAAATAATGAAAATGTTAACCACAAATGCATGTAATGAGAGAGATAACCACAAATATAATAACAGATATAACAGCATAGTTAGTTGGTGCTGACGACGGAGAAGCTGCTGTCCTTCACCTCCACTAATGTTTTAAGTATATTCCTAGCGGTGATTATAGAAATGGTGTGCACGCCTTAGGCGACGTGATTAACAATTAGACCCAAAGCCCACAAAGGCTACGGGTCTAATTGTTTTCACCCAACTAGTCGGACAGAAAAAGCAATAATAAAGTTAGCAAATGCAAGTTGAAGAAAGATTTATTTGTGATCACAGTTTATAACAGTTGAGATTACCTGTTTTGCCACATTTCGGTTAAAATTGTAATCGTTTCATTTGTGGTTAAATTTTAGTATATAAACTTGTGGGCGTTTATTACGTTTGTGGGTGATACCTCTCCAAGTAATGAATATATACAGTTTCATCAAACATATGAAAGTAAATACAGACACATACGAAACCGTTACCATAGCAACACCTAAACACCTCATTACTTGTGCTAATTGTTTGTACTTTTATTATCTTGTGTTAAAACTTTGGGGCAATTGGAGCTATTAGCTGCAAAGATACATTACTTTCAGTGTATAGGATGAACCTATGTAACATCACATTTCAAAACTTATTGACCCCCACCCCCTCGAAAAAATCATGCTAGAGCATCCCTCTGACCCCACAATTTGGTAGTACACCCTCAATAACCTAATTCTATATGCCCTTGCCTATCATAATCTGCAGTCAAAACATATATGGAGTAAGGGTGCCACCGGAAAAAGTTCGTATATCGTCTTTCCCTTTGCCAATTACGAAAATAATATTTCTATAAAAATAAAACAAGTTCTTCGTCTCTTCACAGCCTGGTAAAAGCTCGGTTTGGAAACTTGCGATCTAAATCTAACACTATCATGCTTTAAATAAAAAACATATATATATGATTCAGTTCAAGGGTCGAATTTTGCATGATGATTTATAGGGCCATATAGTTCTTTAGGGTTATAACATGATATAATATGATTTATAGGGCCATATAATTCTTTAGGGTTATAACATGATATAATATGATTTAAAGGGCCATATAGTTCTTTAGCGCTTTACCTTGGCTTGTTCCACAGCAATCCTCACTGCTTCTTCATTTTCTTCTTTCAGTTGTAATTCTACTTGTTTGGATGCTGCTTCTACGGCCGCCTGGCGTTCTTTTGCCGACATTACTCCAAGCTCACGTTTTGTTTTCTCTATTGCTATGTCTGGGGAGGTAAATGGAAACCGATTCAGTAACCCAGGTGTAACCCAGACAGTGAAAAACACGTAAATATATGTCAACTATACTAAAATTACATTTGTTGAAAAATAATAGTAATTTCTAAGGAGCCATCATATCAACCAACCAACCAACCAATTAATCAACCAACCAACCAACCAATTAATCAATCAACCAACCAACCAACCAATTAATCAATCAACCAACCAACCAACCAATTAATCAATCAATCAATCAACCAACCAACCAACCAACCAATCAATCTATCAATCAATCGACCAATTAATCAATCAACCAACCAACCCGATGGGGCAGAATGGCCGGACAAATGACGTCATTTGCACTGTATTAGCATACAAAATGAGTTCGTCACGGACAATGATCTCAGTCATTTTTAAGAGAAAACAGTACAATTCTGGTCAACCACTAAAATAAATCTGCGCATTGCAAGCAAGTCCGAGGTTTTTTATAAAAAACACAAGGTGGGCCGTATAGCCCCATCATTAAGCGGTTGTTTAGCAAAGAAATCTCTGTAGTTTATAATTATTTTTTTTGGTCAAATGGCTTCTCAAAACATGCAAAGTTCGGTCTTCATTTGTATGGAAAATGAGTAATGTCTCAATTAAAAGCCGGGTTTTCGGTTTTTCATAAAAGCTAGATAAAAAACACATATCTGGGCTCATAGCCCCATCCCTAAGCTTTCATTTGATACCTCTGCAAGTGCTTCGTGATAAAAATTTCGTTGGTCAAATTTAACCTAACTAACTTGATGTCTAAAAAGTTTTGAATTTCCCGCTTCGGCCATTCATCGTCTCAAATTATAAATTCTTCATCTTTTAAACGTGCAGCCTCCGTTAGTGAAATCATTAGATCCGCATTTTTATTTGAAGCTCAATTGCGAGCTCATTTGGCTCTGGCGCAAAATATCAGAAAAATAATTGTTAGGAGCTTTGCAAGCAAATCTTTCATGCAGCACCTTCGTCGAATGCTTTCTTTTGCTAAGAAGGGTCAATCATAAGACAAATATTTCACTACCCAGTATTTCGATTTCATGAATGTTAGTTAAATCAAACTATAACTTTCAAAATACGCGGCGTTAAACCCAAATTGTTTTGGCGTTCAATCATGTCACTCTATTGTTTATAGTCGCTAATCAAAGTTTTGTGCAAACGAGACAAAGTGTTAGTGTTGATTTCTAGTAAATTTAAAAACAGTTGCCTCTAATAGCATTGAAAAAGAATTAAATGCAAACTAAACTATATGATTTTTGTACGCTGCTTTTCTGAATTTTTTATAAACAAAACGTTTAACAACATGCGGCGTTACACCAGATTAAGCATTGATTTCTCATGTCACTCTATTGTTTAGAGTCACTAGCGGGATATTCAAAGTTTTAGAACAAACGAGACCGGAAGCCAGTTAATCATGATTTCTAGTTAAGTTCAACATTGCAATAAGCAAAAGTAAGCCTTGAAACAGGAATGCATGAACTCTAAAGAAAGGGGCGGTGTAAGGTATGCTCTTTCTTAACTTGTTTTTATAAACTAGTAACACTTTTGTGTGTGTGTTTGACGAACTAAACTTGCACCGCTGCATGATAGCAGAACTTCTAGTCCTATATTCAAATCGTGAATCAACCAACAGTTTAAAACAAAAATCTAAAATTTTCGAATCATGCTAGGAACTGAGTATTGTTACAAAAACAAATCCGAAAAAGAAAAGTATATTTTTGATAAGATAAGTATATATAGTTTTGAAATATGGCGGCAAGCGGTAACCACTAAACTAGAAAAAAGTTACAGGATTTGTCAGTTAATGCGAGATATAAGTAATGACAACATATTGAACCTTATGTTAAAGTTTGACTTAACAAAAAAACTCAGTATTTGATGGTGTTACAAGGCCACATATTTTTTATTTCAAAGGATATATGTTCTATTTGGACACCTTTTTGTCGGATAAAATAAAAATGAGGTTAGACGGCAACTTGTTTGAAGAGTATTTGATTGAGTCGAGACTAAATCATTTTACTTTAGAAAAAGTAAAACTACCTAAACGTAACATTTCCATTTTTCAGGTTATAGAATTAAACTTTTAAGTAATACACAGTAAACATCGTGTTGTGTATAATGAGGCGTTGACTTTTCACGAAAAAGATTTAAGATTTAACTGATTTTTAACAAACTTAGCTAACATTTTACTAATAAATTCGAAGGCTCTAGAAAATGATAATTAAAATTAAGCGGAACTTTTTACGTTTTGTGAGCTAACATTTTTTACACGTAAACTTACACACAACTTAACTTTGCGCACAAACACAAAAATATGAATAATTTTACACATCGAAAACGTTTAAAGCAATGCCTATTGTCAGTAACTGTCACTTTTTGAATAATGACTGACAGGCCCGAGTATTTACGATATTTCTTATTAAACTTTTAGGAAAATTTACACTTTCCGAATGCTTAACAGCTGGGTAAACATAGCCAATCAGAAAACGTAAAATTAGCTATTGATATTCAAATAAGATCACACTGATGTCCAAAATAACAATAGAATTCTTCCCTATGGGGGTGAATCAACCAACCAACCAACCAATCAATCAATCAATCAATCAATCAATCAATCATATAAACTAATTGCGATTCTGAGCTAGTGATTCCATATTATACTGCCGGCTAGTTGTAGACAAATATATTCCATCAATCAACTTCCATTTGTAATACACAATACATACAATTGTGCAAATAAACAAATAAGTGTAGACACATGTATCCGGGCCCAGTTGTTCAAAAGCTGATTATCGCTAACCCAGGGTTGAATTTCTAACCCGTGGTCTTGTTTCCTATAACACATCAGGGCCCAATTGTTCACAAGCCAATTACCACTAACCAAGGGTCATATGTTTTACCCTTAGTTCCGTTCCCAACTTTAAAAGATAACTTGTTTTTAGATTGGGGATTAACAAGTATTTTTCAAGAAAAATTTGAAAAGTTTTTATAAGAGCTATAATCGTTTCCCTATAAAAACAATTGCTGCAGTAATGTTTGCTTAACCCAGTGTTAATTCAACCCACCTCTGAACAACCCGGCCCTGTATTTTAAATCTGAATAAAACCACAGGTTAACTACAAAGTCAAAATATTCAAGTCCGATAACCTAATTACACTAATGAATCTAAGGCACTTTGAGGGCAGGTGTATAGTGAATGTTACATATAAAAGAAAAGCGAATAAACCCATATGAAGAAAAGAGGAGACAACACAAAATATAATTAAGAGACAACGCTATAGACATACCATCAATCTACAGTACATAAACAAAGGATTGCGATAAAAATAGAAAGAAAATAATAGTGATGGAACATTTGTAAAATTAGATGGAACTTGAAAGTTATTAATAAACTAGAACTAGATGTGATGTCTAAGGTACTCCACATGAAAGCATCAAGATCTCAGACAAAAAAACCCCATTTACTTACCAATATCACGCTGCTTCTCTTGCTGCCATGTTTCACTAACAGCATCCAACGCCTCTTCAACAGTTTTTGATATCTTCACCTGCTCCTGCTCTAACCATTTGATCTCTGCGATAGCAACTGCTGTCTCGATTGATTTGATTCGTTGTTCCTCTTCTTCTTTCTTCCATTTCATTCTCTCCTTCATAATTTGTGTTTGGCTACAAACGTCCTACCATAAAAGGTTCATACTATTTAATTGTGCAAAATTAAGAGGAATTAAATTGCAGATGGCTTGTGCAACTATCACTACTGTTTTAAAAACTTCTCTCTGCACGTCTAATCTTGTTTAACTATGTTTGCACTAAAACGTTGTATAGATTTTAGCCAAAACGATTTCCGATTCCTTGAAAGAGCAGCAAAAAAGGGAAATCATTGTCAATTGTAACTTAGATTAACAATTAGGAAAAAACTGTCATAACGAAACTCTTTAGGATGGATTTGACATGTTCTTGAATGAAAAGTTTCCTTCACCCACAAGCTAGTTCATTACCTTCATCTGAGCTTCCTTCTCCCATTTTTGTCTCGCCTCAGCAAGGGAATTAGTGATGGCTACTTCAACTGCCTGGTCTATCTCCCGCTGCCGCAGTTCCTCTTCATGTTTCAGCCAATCAGCTCTCGCCTGAGAAAGCGCAAACTCTACGGCTTTTTCAGTATCTTGAGTAGATGCAAAAGCGAATTTTTTCTCCCATTCAACTCGCGCCTCTTCAACTGCGTTTTGAACTCCTAATGGCAAATAAAAACCAAAATAAATAGAAGCAAATTGCTCGAACTAACTACTCAGGATTATGAAAGAACTAAAGTGCAACTACGTGATGTTTTCCTGCAAAGATTTTCTTTAATTTTGTTACATACGATTACGATTAACAACTATGCGGAGTGGCGTAGTCAGCAAATAGGTCTGTAAGCCCGGGCCTACAATTTGTTTTGACCAGAAAAAAAAATACACACTTAATGACAACTCTCCAAAGGGGCTTTTCAGTGTCATATTAAAAATCTCCCTCTTCCCCAATTAAGAATCCCAACCGGTAGGAGGTAAACCAATTAGTTATTTACAAAGCATTGTAAATTCGTCCCTGGGATCACCGGGAATCGAAACCGTATTCAAAGCCCCAACTCTGACCACTGCGCCACGCTGCCTCCTAAAAAAAATGAGAATGTCTAATGAAATAAAGAATCAAAATAGATCATTTGAAGTGCCTGTTAATGTCATCGTGCATACAGTATGTTAGTACTTATTAGCAGTTAAAGTATATGGACTGCATGAGTGTTAAGTTTATAATTGTTAAACCGGTGTTTGTAAAATGCAATAGCGTACTGTTACACTACAATAAAAAAGGATGTTTCCAAGGATTTGTATAGCTGGAGAGCAACAATAGCTCTTCACTAACATTTTCCCTTGGAAAAAGTTTAATTTTATATTTGCTGACATTGTTGAAGTGCTTAACTTCGAGACTTGAAACTGTGTTTTCTATGTAATGCAAACCAGCTCTTTTCGTATTAGAACATCGTTTTGTCATAACTAATTCTTTTAAGGTAGATGTGTTCACGTGACCTGTGAACGTAAAGGCCCTATTTGGAATTAATAAACATGTAAATATCTGAAACACAGTTAGACCTGTCTGGTGCTCCATTTCCCAAACTGATTTTGCTTCCTTTACAGTTCTTTTCAATCGCATTTCAAATTCGTTTTCTTTCTCAATAGTCCATTTTTGCCAAGCTTCATTGCCATTCTCTTGTTCCCATTTTTTATGAGCTGCTGACAAAGCCTGTTCGATAGCTTTCTTCATACTTTCCTCGCGCTCCTACGATATTAGAATAATATTATATACTCAGTTAGAAACACCTGCTAGTTGGACGGATAACTTTGCGGCTCTGACAACAGGATTAGCTTCCGAATGTTAACAATGAGAGGGTTCAGAAAACTGCTTCAAAAACTGTGTCTAAAAACTAACCAATCATCTGTATTATTCAAGATATACTAAACATACTGCTTATCGTTATTATATACTAGGGTTTTATAAAGTGATTTAAAACATATAAAAGGGTTCAGTAACTACTGTTTTTATATTTTATGATACGTAAAACTAATGGTCTTATCTTGGGTTTCCCCAACGTGTTTAAACCAATCATAAATTTTTAAAAATATAAAGACGCTACTTTATAGAATTTCACCCTTATCATGAATGTATTTTATTGCTACTAGTTCAAACAGGGCCACCAAAAAATAACCGCTGGCCTCTAGATGTTTTGAACATGTGGCCAGCTGGCCACTACAAGATTGTGTGGAACCTTTGCGACTGATTAACTACAAGTTATTATTTTTAATAAAATGGTAAACATTGTGATGAACATATGAAGCTTATCTGCTTTCTTGGGAAACAAATCTGGAGACATATGCAAATATTCTTGCGCCCACAACAACAGACGCAGACGTAATACTAATACAATAATCGGAATGC
The DNA here is from genome assembly GCA_027575285.2 of Zoanthus pulchellus. NCBI lineage: Eukaryota > Metazoa > Cnidaria > Anthozoa > Zoantharia > Zoanthidae > Zoanthus > Zoanthus pulchellus. The sequence continues at coordinate 26,287 of JAOBRB020120004.1, forward strand.
TTACGTATGTACACCAAATGTTCGTAGGTTCAGGTTTTGAAGCACATGATCGGTCGGTTCCCGTGGTCTCTCGTTATTGTTTTTGTGTGCTTGTAAAAAGACTTAAGGCAGGGATCTATTTTAGATTTATGTTCTGTAGCTGGGAAGAGAAACTGATCCTGATGGTGCAGATCAAAGTACTGAGCAAGCATTACACAGTATCAAAAGTAAGGAAAAAACCGGAAATTAGAGTTTTTTAAGAAGTATTAGCTTATCTGTATGGATTACACGTTGAAAATATATATTATGATATTGGCAACTAAAACTTGTGCTCTGGCTACCAACGTTTTGCCTCTGGTGGCCAGCTGGCAACTTGAAAAAAAAGTTAATTTCGAGCCCTGTGTTAAAAATTAGAATGAAACTGACCGACCTTGTTCATGTCTTCTCTTATTCTGCTCACTTGCTGCTCCACTGCTTCATCAACCTCTCTTTGCTTCTGTGATAATATTTCTTGCTTTGCTTTTTCCAACTCAGCGGTGTAACCTTCCTCCGAGGAATGACGCAACTTTTGATTTGCCTCAGATTTGTTCTATTCGAGTTTTTCCAGAGTTAAAAATAACAAAGTGATTGTTGAATATAATTACAACGACTGGACGAAAGTAGACTACTTAAGAAACCTAACCTAAAATACGTTTCTTTTTCACATTTCCTTATTATACGTTTTAACTCAGAAGCATCACTAAGGATTTTATTGCATCAAGAAAAAAAGAACTTATAAAAAACCTACCGGATATCCTATTCAATAGAACTACTAGCTAAACCGTTTGGTATAAACCAACAAAAGGTCTTCCATTCTGATTGGCTACTCAAATACAGATCTATATTTGTCAGCCTAAGAGTAAAGAAAATATGGCGGATCAAAATAGTATTGAGCCTCGTTTTACTAAACAATCAGAAGATTTCATCAATAGTTTAATTTCTAGATCCTTCTTTGACCAATTAGTAGGCTTATACTAAAACAAGAGTTTAAACAGCCATGTCAGCCGACAGGCCTAGTTCCTACTGATTTTATCGATTGTAACCCATTTAAATAAATAAATAAATATGAGTTCTCCCCTCAGGACTTTTCAGAACCTGTTTTCTAGTACATACAATTGAGATCAGACAGTTAAGGGTTTTAGAACGTGCGTTGGAGCGGCTCACATGTTAAGGCCTAACTTGGCAGCCGAGAAGAAGTGCCCTCATTGGAAGAAACAGACTATAACACCGGAATCACAACCCTACTCTTTGCGAGAAGTGTGTGGGTTCTTTTAAGTCGCTTGACAGAATTATCGAGAGACTGGGCCAACTGTTTAACGTCCTTATCCGAGATGAAGCGAAAGTCAAACCATTTGCATTAGTTAGAGCAAAAGCAGTACTTTCTCCTCAAATCTTTTAAGGCCCTGAGTGATGGTCCAGCCAGGAATCGAACCCGAGCCTCGTGCACAGCAGACTGATCCAAGCGGTTAGGTCTTATAGTTACTAATTGTTTTTGACGTTGAAACTACCAAAAAAACAATTAAACCAATTGCACTTGTTAGATATGAGATGATTATAGCCAACTTGGTAATGTGCACCTCCTTGGCTCTTTACCATCTCATATCCAACACGTGCTCTTGGAATAATTAACAATTATTCCAAGAGCACGCATAGGATATGAGATGGTAAATAGCCAACGAGGAGCGTAGCGCCGAGTTGACTTTAATCATCTTATATCCAACAAGCGCGAATGGAATAATTGTTTTATTTTTTTTATTTTTAGTTTTCCGAACTTTTCGATACTTGAAAATAGCTAAAAAGTTTTAATAAATCGAGAAACAAGATTTTTTTGTTAGTTTCCATATATGGTTATTCGGTATATGAGTTGAGTGAACCAATCAGAACGCTAGAAAACGAATATTCGAGGTTGAAAATTTAACAATTATTAATTATACATAGTTAACCAGCAGCTCCGAAAAGTGAAGACCGATCATGATTAAAGTGTTGCTGCTCATTTACACCCCTCCCAGTAATTTTTATTATGCACCCTTTTTTGTGTTACAACTAAACAATAATAATAAAATGATCATATTTATGTGTCAAATGTATTTAGCTGGCCAAAGGCCTATTAATTGGAGACACCATCTTTATCACTCCAAGGTTGACAGAGAGGTTTCACATTACAGACACATTCACACAAACACAGAAAAGTCTCCGAGCGGCCTTACAGATGAACATCCTTATCCTAGAAGACACAAAGGTCTAACAATTTGCTGATGTTATAACAAAGGCAGCATCTTCTCGTCAATTACTATAAGACCCTGAGTAAAGGTCTAACAATTTGCTTATGTTAAAACATAGGCAGCACCTTCTTGTCAATTATTATAAGACCCTGAGTAAAGGTCTAACAATTTGCTTATGTTAAAACATAGTTAGCACCTTCTTGTCAATTATTATAAGACCCTGAGTAAAGGTCTAACAATTTGCTTATGTTAAAACATAGGCAGCATCTTCTCGTCAATTATTATAAGACCCTGAGTAAAGGTCTAAAAATTTGCTTATGTTAAAACATAGGCAGCATCTTCTCGTCAATTATTATAAGACCCTGAGTAAAGGTCTAACAATTTGCTTATGTTAAAACATAGGCAGCATCTTCTCGTCAATTATTATAAGACCCTGAGTAAAGGTCTAAAAATTTGCTTATGTTAAAACATAGACAGTATCTTCTCGTCAATTACTATAAGACCCTGAGTAAAGGTCTAACAATTTGCCGATGCTAAAAGAAAGGCAGCACCTTCTTGTCAATTATTACAAGACAGTGAGTGAGAGTCTAACAATTTCCTGGTGTTATAACAAAGGCAGCCATCTTCTCGTCAATCAAGACCCTAAGTGTTGGCAATTTACCAATTAGGCTAGCTAACCAGATGGACAGTCAATTTTCGTGATTATAATATATAACTAACGTAAAACCTTTGTCAGTAGCTCTTGCAATTCTTTATTGTGTTCTTCTCTGAGTCTTTGTTCTAAGCCTCGTGTTTCATCACACAGCTGCACATAGCACTCTTTCACTCTAACAAGTTCCTCGCTAGTAGCCTCCAGCTCCTTCCTACAGTTAGCAAAGGTAAGATTACCATTATATGCACCTGACACCATTCTAAGGTAATTTGTATGTATGCACCTTATTTTGTTCAAACGTTTGCAATACACTGAAAAGAAATAACAATCATTACTGACACAACAGGCCACCCAGTCTCATGGGATGCGGCTGAAATTTTACGCACGTGCTCCAAGTCCAAGTGGTTTGAAAGGCGTATTTTGGAAGCCTGGGAAATATATGTTTTTGGAGAAAAGGCGATCAACCGGGACGATGGTTTAAAATTATTGCATGAATATTTAAATTCAACTTTTAAAGACAAAAACAATTGAATTTGCATAAGTCCTTTTATATAACTAAGCTTTTATTATTTGCATTTTTATTCGCTTCCCCTGAAGAAGGTTGTTGTTTCAACCGAAACGTTGGGAAATTTTAAACGTGTTTTTTAAAATGTTTAATATTTTAACCAGAGTTACTGTGTTTTTTAACAATTTTATCATGCCATCATCTGGTTACAAACCAAATTTTATTAACAATCATATTCTCCCTCATTTCATGTACGATATATGATGTCAGTAGATGCTTTTCGCCCACCCCCAACTGCACCAGCCAGTAGGGGCTATTTCGGTACACACTACGTACTGTGTCGGTGAATCTGCGCTAACGTCATTCTTTACAATCTGTTCATTAACATACAAATTCAGTAAGCAATGTTATAACGATAATCAATGGTTTGAATCTAAAACGTAAAAACAAACTTGTCGAACAAACAACGATCGAGACTGAAATTTTGCTATATTCTAAAATCTCAAGTAGATTACGGGAACAATCTTTACCACACATCAATTTTCAAGAGGTTCATTTGTAATCTCAAAATACAGCGCTTCAGTTTTTGCAACCTTATCAGAAACTGGCGCACATGCGATAATGAAACTAGATAGCTAAATCCTTTTACAAGCCTAGTGGCCCATAGGGCCGGCGCTTATCTCCGGTTTCTGTAGTGTTAAGTCTTAAGTCTTTGACCACCCTGGACAGGACACTAATCCATCGCAGGTTAGCTCCCAGCAGATGCTGGTACTCATTTACCCTACCCCTGAAGGATGGAAAACTGAGTTGGTTTAGGTGAAAAAGAAGGTCACATAAATATTCGAATCTCGGCAAAGTGCGTCAACCGTCCGCCCCGCTAATGAAGGAGAAAAAAAAATGCCTGTAATAAAAACGAGCTTTCATTATTCTATCGTCCTGGCCATTGTCGTTGTTTTTATCTTACTTTTTTATTCATTGGTTTAGGAGAATAGCATTTGTTCATTTATTTCATTTCATTATATCATTACAAAATTTACCTAACAACTTCCATTTGTTCTTTGTGTTCCAGTTGTAACTTTTCTCGCAACAATTTGCTGGAGTCTTCGTGTAATTGCAAAACAGAATTTCTGCACCTAAATGAAGAATAATCACGTTAACACTTTGGGCACTTGCAACCGAGTAGAATCAATCAAGATCAATCCAAAATGTTTCCAACTAAATAAAGAGGTTTAACAACAACGACGACAAGAGAATTTTATTTACCTCATATTTGAATTGTTAACAATAATATTTGTTGGTTAATTAATGGGTAGGTACTGATTGCCTGGAATAACCATAAGGGGTATACGAGCCAGGCAACCAGACTTCTATTTTGATTATATATATGTTATTATCGGTATTTGAGGTTAATATAAGATGAAAAAAATAATAGTGCTTAACAGTGATGCAGAGAAAAAAATTGAATAAAATTGAAAACAAAATTGAAAAAATTGAAAAAAATTGAAAAAATATTTGAAAAAACAGAGAAAACATTTGTAAAAAAATAGAAAAAAAATACAGAGAAAAAATGAATATTAAAACGTAACTAAAACAACAATTTACAATATTTTCTAGCTTTTCTGAACTTTTTATAATCTTTCCGCTTGTGGGAACGACTTAGTAAAGAATTTGAGACAAGTTAATTGTTATAATTATAATTACAATTAATGTCAAAAATGCAATACTACGTCCGGCGGTATTTCAAAATAAACAGTTTTACAATTAAAAGATAAGTTTTACGACGTACTAAGAAGAATTTTCGAACTATCATTCTGTACTATGGTCGTTCGTGAAGCTAGAAAAGAATATGAATTTACTCCAACGAATCCTCAGCTCGAAAATTCTTCTCACTACTACACAGTGAAAACCCATCTATTTGTAAAACTGCATAATAGCAGTAGAGCATACTTTTCTATGCTGATTCTTTTGTCTTCATCAAACTCTGCAACCATCTGCATAGAATATAAAAAAAAATTCAAAGTTTAACGACAATTATAGTTTATCTTAAAGTCACATGCACTAAAACAATTTATACATCTAAACTTGCTAATATTCACAAGGTGAGTTAAACTTACCAAGGGCTGAGTTAAGCAAAATTACTGAAAATTGCAGAAAGATTACTATTCTCAAACATCAAATTTCTCTGGAAGAAACTTGTTAAATGCAAATATAAAAATCAAATCCAAACAAGAACACAGGTTACAGATTTACCTCGGGTTAGGGTTAGTGCAAATGGAGCTTTTAAAAAACTAGGCCCTGAAAAAAAGTTAAAAGCATATGGAAGGCTACAAAATGTTTTCTTATTTAGAAGCTAATACTCTACCTCAGCCATTTGTCGACGCAAACTAGAATTTTCTCCGTGTAGGTGCGTATTACTCGCCTCGGCCTCTTTCAATTTCTTCTCTATTTCCTAGAAATTCATAATAAATATTAAACTGTTACAATTCAAACCTATATACACCATTAACATACATATATACTTGACCATCAACGAGTTATTCTAGCAATTGAACACATACCAGCAATGCCAAGTCCTAAACCCAAGTTTAGGTTTTAGATGATTGTTTGTTGAAAATAGAAAACAGACGATTTTTCACATAGCGTTCGGACACCATACATTTCTTTAGTAATTCTGGTATTTTAAAAACAGCTGTATTTCGTTAACTGTTCGTCCATTTGACATCAAACTCAAGGACTGCTATTCATGGTGTGGTCTTTTTTATATACTAGTCATATTTTGTACGTATGAGAATTAAGGGACTCGTACTCAGGCTCTCTCGGTATGAAATCCGCCAATGGACCAGCAATCAGTAACTCTAACAGCTACTACAGTGTTAAGCAGACGAGAGTCTATGACACACGAGGGTGATGCTGGTACCTATTCACTTACCCCGGAATGATGAAATGCGGAGCTACAATCCCCGACAAAAATAAGTGAAACACCCCCTCCCCCCACACAGTATTGGTTATTGGGTGCAAAAGCATGCCAATTTTTTGTGTTTACCGGACAAACAACATTGGAAGGGGGAAGGAGATGCAGCAGTGTTTCACTATTTTTGTCGGAGATTGTAGCTTAACAAATTTTACTTAAATTTCCTCAATGTTTCAACGAGAAGCCGGTTTTCTATTTTCAAGACGTCATCAGTTTACTGTGCATGAATAAGTCAACCATAGATCAAATAAATAACTCAATTATATTTTTAAGAAAATAAAAATAATCATCAAAACTGACGTCTAAAAAGAATTAAAACTGATGCTTGCTTCATTATATATTAATAATTGCATAAAGAGAACTTAAAAAATCACGAAATTGGCAGAGTGCTCGATGGCTTGGCCAGAGCTGGTAATCTCCGAGTTTGAGTTTGATTCTTGCGGGTAACCATACAATTATACTACTAATAACTGCAAATGACAGTATAACATTTAACTTTTTTCATACACGTTTCATAAAATCCCAATAACAATATTTATCTCATTTGAATTATTTATGGTTTACTTTTTAAATGGTATGTTTACATATTAATATTTTATTCGCCAATCGAGATTCGAGATATTATTTAATAGTTTAAAGGAAAACAAAATTTTACACAAACTAAAAGGATTGCTGCTGATGGTTTCGTTTAATTGTCTAACAAAATAATTAAAGGTATCCCGTGGTAAGCTCGTGGAGTAAGTCAGATACTGAGTCAGGGAGCTGTCTGTTATTGTTTAAATAACTGTGGTTTATTGGGCCGGTAAACCCACAGTTGTTTCATAAAAGCAATAAAACATACTGTTCTATGGGTTTGCTGGAATGATAAATCACTTGGGATGCTGGGAGAAAACTTGAAAAGTTTGTAAACTCCTCGCCTTTGACTCGTGATTTACAAACTCTTCTCGTGTTCTCCCAACATCCCGCGTGGTGTATTACGCCGGTAAACCCATAAAAAAGTATGTTTTATTACTTTAATACACTGTCCGCGTGATCAACCACATGTGCTGGGTTGCAGAATTAGTCATGTCCCGAACACCGAAATACCATGGTAACATATTGAACCTCTCAGCTTCATTGGAAGCCGAATAACAGCATTCTTAACAAACAAATATAAATGTATGTTGTTCAGTAATATGAAAGGATCAATAATTGAATCAACAATTAGTGATTCATTCTTAACAAAAATTTAACAAATGTATGAATGCGCCTGCCGTACTTGAGACGATAGGAAATCGATTATAAACAAATTTTCTATTGTTTATGCCTGACATCCTGATTCCCTAGCTCATCCCTATATCTCTCCACGAGCTAAAAACAATAAGACGATAGGAAATCGATTATAAACAAATTTTCTATTGTTTATGCCTGACACCCTGATTCCCTAGCTCATCTCGATATCTCTCCACGAGCTAAAAACAATAAGACGATAGGAAATCGATTACAAATTTTCTATTGTTTACGCCTGACATCCTGATTCCCTAGCTCATCCCGATATCTCTCCAATTGCTAAAAACAATAAGACGATAGGAAATCGATTATAAACAAATTTTCTATTGTTTAAGCCTGACATCCTGATTCCCTAGCTCATCCCGATATCTCTCCAGGAGCTAAAAAGGAGTATAAGTCATAAATGAAAGTACGTACAATAAACCCTTGTTTCATTTCTTCCGTTTCTTTCATAAATGCTTGGTAATCATCATCTACAAGCAAAGATTATTTAACACCAATTTTTCACAATACTATACAAAAAGACATTATTTTTCAATAATTAATGAAACCTGGACAAAATGTTTGGGACACTTTGTCAATTTTGGTTTAAAAAACACAAGATCTATACCCCTTCTCCCCCCGTTCAATGTTATAAAATACTAAAATCAACAAACATTGGCCGAATGGCAAAAGGTTATTTCAACATTGTAGAGGGTGACAGGGGGGAACTAAATTACTTGAGATACCGGTGGAGCCGGAAATTATGTTACGAGTTGAAACCTTGCATAAAGCGCGCGAAAATGCTCAACTGTCCCAAATCTTTTTGTCTAGGATTGTAGTTTATAGCTTTCAATAATGCTAAATAGGCCTACTGTACAAATATTATGTTCAGGATTGTAGTTTATAGCTTTCAATAATGCTAAATAGGCCTACTGTATAAATATTATGTCTACGATTGTAGTTTAGAGCTTTCAATAATGCTAAATAGGCCTACTGTACAAATAATATGTCTAGGATTGTAGTTTATAGCTTTCAATAATGCAAATAGGCCTACTGTACAAATAATATGTCCAGGATTGTAGTTTATAGCTTTCAATAATGCTAAATAGGCCTACTGTACAAATATTATGT
>JAOBRB020120005.1:0-15851 GCA_027575285.2 Zoanthus pulchellus
AAGACAAGTACAAACGTTCAGTTAATAACAATTATAACCCTGAATGAAGGGAAATTGAAAAACAAGAAAAGTAAAATGTATGGCGGATACACTACATGAAAATCAACTTATCAAAATCAAATTATTTACGAGTGTGATCCTTGTACCAAAATGTACAAATATCGGCAGAGAATATGCAGGAAATAGCGTATCATTAAAAATTCAAAATTTGCTGGGAGGCATGCTCCCACAGCTCAAGCTTTCTCGCGCCTGCAGCGCTCTCTGTCAGACGCCATCAGTGGCCGAAATCTTGCCCCCCAATCAAGATTTGCTGCCGCCTCCTCTGTCACAGAATTGAATAATAAAAAGATAACTGATATCGATCAAAGTCTTTTTGTGCCTATGTAGCGTATATACGGCCTCCTTAATGTGTTACACTACCTAAAATCAACTTGTCAGCGAAACAATGAATGTTTCTTAATGCATACGTTTAATCATTCCCATGCAAAAAGCACAGAGCTGAGACAGTAGAGAAAATTAAGATTTAACATAGGCAGCGGTTGGGAAGGATTGAAAAGTTCAGGAGCCGATGGGCGCCAATTCCGTTGAAAATCAAATTTATGGGCTATTACCAAAATTCAACGTGCGAAAAATTTCAGCAGTAGTTTTACATAAGAACTGACTGTTTCAACTAATATGCTCAATCAATCAGAATTTTGTGGGAATGGCCTGGAACACGGGAACAATGTGAGCCCGCTTATGGACTTTTTAATGCGCCATCTTTTGAATTTATTCGCTATTTGTTCATGGCACACTTCCTTTCCAACCCCTATATCGAAAAATGTAACGTATGCGGATAGAATATAACGTATGCGGATAGAATGTAACGTATGCGGATAGAATGTAACGTATGCGGATAGAATGTAACGTATGCGGATAGAATGTAACGTATGCGGATGGAATCAAAGTGGATGTGCAGCAATGACAAAAATCAGAAAACAATCTAAAGAATGTAATATACAATTATATTTTACGGATTTACCGGAAACTAAAACACTCGTATTTACCATATTTGCATTTGCGAAGAAATGAAAAATTTATGCGCGACCAAACAAAAATCAAGCCAGTTCCTTGTAGCTTGTTTTAGCAAAAATATGGCGGCTCCTCGGGTTTTCGAAAAAGTTTCTAACAACGATTTGACGAAATTTACGGAGGGACATATGAATATTAATTTTCTCAATAGATTTATCTACTTTCAGTGAACATTGCATAACCTTGCACTGGTTCTTATAGAGAAAAGGGTATATCGATATTATTTATGCATTAGAGCATAACTTTCTCTGACTTTATTGGTGATGTTTGGAGAGACACGTGAACGTTGTAAGATCACGAGCCGCTAATTTTTATGTAACAAAAATAATGTTCCCCGTACATTGTTAATAATCGATTTGCTAACTTTAAATTATGAGTTGGTGACGTCATCGCTAGTAACTGCGATGGAAACAGTGTCGCCTTACTCACAGGGAGTCAAGTGCATGAATCTTACCTCCACCCACTCCGTGGAGCCCAACAAACCAAACTCTTCTCCACCCCAACTGCATAACACAATGGTGCGTCGTGGCCTCCAACCTAGAAATTGAGGTTATGACCAGAGATAAAAAACGCAACCGCAATTTTGTAAATACGCAACGAGGAAGGGAACGCCGCCGCCGACGTCTTGGAAAAAACCTTTTTTCTGATTTGCTCTGTACTTTTTTTTTTTGCAGCAAATTAGAGTTTCTTTGCAGTAATCATAGTGAATAAGAAATGATCAAATGTTTCTCTAGGAAGCTAACAGTTACTGTAAAGGTTTTTACTGTTTCGTCCCAGTAGTTTCGATAACTCTAAACAAGGTCTTTTCACGATGTAATGTTAGCGATACTCCGTTCAGTTATCGAGCTGGATGCATTCCAACGTGCTGTTATTGTGTAAACTATTGTCCTCGTCATTCGCGACGTCACCAACTTCCTCGTTATGTTAGGTCCCTAATGACCTAATATGTGTAAATATAATCGACTTGTTGCAGAACACTTTCATAAATGGCAAGATTTTAATATTCTTTTGTGCTTTTGTTATTCGTATTTGCCTCAATCGCCTTCTTTGCGGAGAACAAATTCTCTTGTCTTTTTAACATGAAGGACCAAGTCTAGCCACTAATTGAATATAGGCAGAAACAAGTTTAAAGTAGTGGCTATTTCTGAACACGGTCTAACGCAAAAATGAAGATTAATGGAAACAAAAATGAAAAAATAAACCGACGTTGTTTACAAAGTACAACGTGGTGATTTACTGTTAAAAAGTTTTTGAACTAACTCAGTTCGTACAACATTTTAACACATTTAAACTGAGACAACGATCATTAATTTTGAAAATAGACTACTTGAATAAAGTAATGCTTGTTTGCCATATGAATTTCAGAATTTTCAAAACTATTTTACTCTATCAAATAATTTGCAGATTTACATTCTGAGAGATTATGTATGATTTGCCACAAAAGGGGTCTCATTGATTTTATACACCCTGCTTAGCAAAATGTAAAAGCATGTCTCTGTTGAGTTTGTATTCTATTATCAAGTCTAGCTAACTAAGCAAAATCCTTTACTAAAACATTGACCATTCAGGCTTGCCTGATTCTAACAAGAGCGAAGTGGTTAACGTAGACTGCAAAACAGCCTCTTCGTTCGCCAGGAGATCAAAAATCCAAGCGTGTTTAACATATGGAAAACCTGGAAAAGAAAATGAACGCGCGGACAGGAGCTAAAAGAAATGGGGCGAGGAACTAAAAGAAAAACGCGTGTCTTTGTTTATCCCTTCGCCCCAATCCTTTTCGCTCCCGTCTGCGCGTCCATTTCAATTTTGGTTTCATCTTCTTCCTGATGAGCGCGCTGAATTTTCGATCTTCAAGCGATGGAAGAGACTGTTTTGAAGTCCCCACTGTATGTCGAGATTTAAATTTCTGCTTGATCTTTTTGCAAAAGGTGAATTAACTTTATATCTTTCTGTGGGCAGTAAATGAGTACCAATATCTGCTAGGCGCCAACCGGTGCCAGAAAAGTGTCCCGTCCTGCTTATTCATGCACTTAACGCTAAAAAACCAGAGTTAAGCAGCAGCTCCAACAGACAATTTAGTTCCACAAGTTTTAGTATCTTCACTAAAGAAGAAAACATTTAAGACACGGAAAGTAATCTAACTAGCCATTCAGATGGAGCAATAAATGCAAAGGACTACACTCCGAAAAATCAGTTTAAAAACTCTTTTCACCACGGTATAAAACTAATTTATTTTGTAAAACACCGATGTGGAATGCATTCCATTTATGATATTCACACATGAATTTACCTTTTTAGCATTCCATTTATGATATTTACACATGAATTTACCTTTGCAGCATTCCACTTATGATATTCAAACATGTATTTACCTTTGTAGCATTCCATTTATGATATTCACACATGAATTTACTTTTGTAGCACTTAATTTATGATATTCACACGTGAATCTACCTTTGCTATACTTAGCTCCGAGTGCCTTAGCAATTTCCATCATGCAAGCTGTGCCACTAGATGGATCAATTCCTCCAAACACCCAGGCATCGCGATGATTACCTATCAGTACCATTTTGTCTGAAATAAAGTGGTAGCAAAAAGTTGTTCTGAAATCGCACGGTAAGTGTGATTCTAAATTCAACAAGTACGAATTTGATTTCAGGTTACCCGAGAGAAAACCGTAAAACTTCAGTAACCAAACTATCTATCAATTATTTGTATTTTGAAATCACTTTTTATTCCAAAGAATTGTCCATTTTTGGAAAGGTTTAAGTGCGAAAAAGTTTAATAGTAGAAAGCCTTTTATCCATTATTCGTTTGTGATTTTACCAACTCATGCTTTCTCGCTAGAGCTTAGGGAGTTCGCATCACTCCACAAGACGATGGCTTTTATCAGCTCAAATAAATATAAAAAGAAACAATTTCATTGTCATTCGTCTTTTTTTCCCAACTCGTAAATGGAAACTGTAAAATTTTCTTCCTCATAATTAAACAGGAAATAAAATAATGCATACAAACTGAAAAAATAAAAAGCAGTTTTATTTGTTCGTTGAATAGTTATTTCAACATCTTCATGGATGGTTTTGTTTAGTTTTCGAGATAAACATGTTTGAATAATCTATTATTTCATTTATTTGATCGTAACTTGTGCTCTCTGATTTTGTCAACAATAAAAGTACTGTTTTGTGTAAACTGTTTAAAATCTTTGGTTAGACATTTAGCAATTTGATTAATACGATTAATGTTAACAGAAAATAACCTGAATTGAATAATCGATCATCTCAAAAATCATTACTAGGCTACCTGTGGTAGACTCAGTTATACATGATGGGGTTTTTTGTCGACCAGACAACAAGAGCATCCCATAATTCCTTGCAGTGGCAACTGTGTTGTGAGAACAGGGACCAGGAACAAAAGGTAGCGCAGTGAACGCTTCTAGAGCCTCTTGTTTTTAATGGTATCTAGTCGGGACTCAAAGACTGTTTTTAAAAAGCCATATCACCCAACTCTAAACTCAAGTGTTCAGACGGATGTTATCTAAAACACGTTGAGCATCGTTTTCATGGGTGGACCCACCCCCTCAACTCAGCATTTACAAACTAAGCTAACAAAAACTGTAATGACAGACTGGCGAATGAGGTGCTGCAAGCCCCAAACATGTCGGTAGAATTTTAAACTCCAAAAACACATAAATATAAAGAAAATAGGTTGTGAAATCACATAAATTACTCTTATCCTCACAACACAATCAGCTCCTGCTGAAGAAAGTATAGTTAATGCAAAGGCCTTAATGTTCTAAAAATAAGGTTTCAACCTGTAAGCATTTCCAAAAACCAGAAAATAACGCTCACCTGGCTCCTCCTTTCCCTTCAAAATGCCTATCACGTTGTGGATATCCTTTCTTGTGCGATTGTTGTGTATTTCTACTCTCACAGACCTTCAGGATCAAAACAATCAATTATTATATAGCACGTTTCAAAGTTCATTTGTTCCAGAATCTGATTGGTTAAAATATGTCACGTGAAAGGCAAAAAATTCGACTGTTTACCACAAAATCGTGTTTTGTCAGGTTTGAACCAGTTTGCTAATAATTCCGGAAGTCGTGAATGTTACGTCACATCACAAATTTTATTGTTAGCTACGTTGATTATTAATTACAAATTAATAATTTGTCTCTCTGAGTTCTGGCTACGTTTTGCTACGAATTTTCACTTTTTGTTTCCTTTGAAACTTGTTATATAATAAAACACTTATTCCTCGGGAAACATCATGTTTTGTGGACCCTCGACTATGTCTCGGGAAACATTGGTGGTCTTGGGTCCACAAAACATGATATTTCCCTCGGGACCAGTCAATAAGTCTTAATTATTAACCTTGTTGTATTTATCTAAAGATAAAGATTCCTTCATCTGTATCAACTGCTTAAAAATGCACCATTAAAAAAGGTGTAAAATATGAGCTCAATCGTTTATTAGGAAAAAATACACACTCAATGACAACTCCCCTAAAGGGGCTTTTCAGTGTCATGTTAAAAATCTCCCTCTTTCCCAGTTAAGAATCTCAACTGGTAGGAGAAAAACCTGTTGGCTATTTAAATACAAACTGTAGCAAATTTGTCCCACGAATCGCCGAGGATAAATTCATACAGTAGTCTGAGTTGGGGAGTCAAAGCCGGGTCTTCCCCATTCAAATCTTCAACTCTGATCACTGGGCTACACTGCCTCCTTAATTAACAGTTTTAAGAGTAAAAAGGTTCGAACTTTTTTTACAAAAGAAGATACTGGTGATGTACGGTAGCAAAATTTATCACTACCCAGCTGCGTTGCCAAGTTACCTCTTTTTCTGCAATTCAAAATGATTAAAAACTGAAATTTGTTTCAAGGCGTTACACTGTTGCAATGACATTGAGTTATCTCGGGTTCTTGACTGGCTTACTCGACACGCCATCTCACATACTTCGAAACGGATATCAGTTAATCAAAAACAACCGCAGCCTTACCATTTCTGATAAGGACTCATAAATCCCGGACCCATGTTGTATGACACATTCAGATCTCCCCGCCAATGCAAAGGTGATTGCGCTCCTCCAAGCAATCTGTAAAACCATCAATTCAACACTTCATGGACCATTCTATAGTATAAACTCTTCTTTCCTTGAACAATAACAGTCCATATATGGTCTGAATGTTAAAAACTATCAGAAATCAGAAATTTTATTATATCATGTAGTTTTATTCTTGGGTACTCAATTCCATGAGATACAAAAGACAATACACATAGCGGCCATGTTGGTGTACAAAACAAAAGAAAAAATCAAGACTCTTTTGTTAATAGTACACTAACATGGCCGCTATGACGTCAAATGAAAACCAGCAATAAATATTATCAATTGGAAATAGATATAGAAAAAATCAAGCTATCAAAGGATGAATACATTGAGCCAGTGTCCCATCTATAAGAATCAAGTTAAGTGACCCGTTCCCTAAGCGAGTTCCTGTAGCTCAGTGGGTAGAGCGTCTGACCGGTAATCAGAAGGTCAGGGCCATGAGTTTAAATCTCGTTAGGGACTCAGAAATTATTCTTCCCAGGAAAATAACATAATAAATATATCGGAAATTAGTATTAATGTTTTCATCTAACAGTCAACATGAGATGTATACTTGATTACAAGAAATCACGCTTTTTCATAAGAACAACTTTATAAGAGCAATGAGGCTCAGAATGGGTGAACAATTTAAGAGCAGACTCAGGCTGGGCTGAAAAATGAAATGATTATGTTTCTAGTTGAAAGTTTTAATAAATATTTATCAAAATGGTAAAACTTACATTTTATCTTGAAGATGAGCTAATGCTCATAAACGTTTGATTTTAATTGTAAATAGTTTTTAATAAGTTTTACCTTTTTGATAAATATTTTTTATTCCGGCAAATTATGTTTAAAAAAAGTTTTAATGAATCTCGTATTTTAGGTTTGCAATGTGTACAGCAAAACACAGCACCATTTCCCATTTATTCTTATGTCTACTATTGTCTCAAATGATACACGGATATATAGACGGTCTTGATTTCTGATCACGATAAACAGTAAATTAACCCTTTCAGTCCAGTTGTATTCCTAAATTCTCCCAACTTGTTCCCATACTTTTCATTAAGCAAGTTTGAGAGAATTTGACTTTTAAGCTTTAGTGATTTGCTCTGTTTGATCAGCTCTCAATTTCTCATTGCCAAATGCTTTATTTTGTATGTGTTATGTAAGGAGAAGTTGGGTGTTGATAACTGATGAAGAACGAGCCTCGGCAACATGGTTCTTAGAAAAAAGCGTTTAAGACCGACAACAGTACCTTAGAAATTGCTCAGCGTCTCTGGCAGAGATTGGATGTGCTGGAATTTTTGGTAGATTTGTTTCCGATTTATTTAGACGGTAAGCCCCATCTAATAAAAAAAATGTAAATAGGAAAAAAACAGTAAAAAACTGGCGATCCAATCACGCTGATATACCAAAATCTAATACACTGAATGCAATGTTTATCGATAATGCTTTGGAAGATTGTGATGCTAATGCACTATAAGTTCTTAAAAAAGCAAAAAGTCACGATTAAATACTAAAATGTCAACCACTTTTTTTAAAGAAAATAATGTAACGCTCTTTCGTTTGTTTGCACATCTGAAGAAATTTGGTACATGGCTAATCGAAAAATTGTGTATATTATTAAGTTTTATTATATGACCTGAAAATTTCTCGCAATGTGATTAGTTGTTGACGAACAATGACCGGTCAAGATTTTCTTGTAATGACTTGTCATTATTTTTGCGCTCAATAAGAAATAAAAAATTACTTCCGATTATGACAAAAATGATAAAATGGCCATACAATAAATAACTTACTAACCTCGTCCGTTCGTTCAATGCAGGGAAATCTCGGACCTCGGTAATTAAAGATTACTGCATTGTAAATAAAGATTACTGTATTGTAAAATCGTGCTGTTTGTGTTTTTTTTTTAATGTTTTAATGTTTTATTTTTCATGACCAATTAGATTATTTATTGATCCGACGACATCAGAATGTTAGAGAACGGTTGCCTGGCCTTATTTTCGAAACGTTCAAATGAGCAATTACAGATTTTTTCTTTATAGAAATGCAAGAGACACAGTCCAGAAGCTTAAACAAGAATCAAAGAACTAAAAGAATATCTTATTCAAGGGCAACAAGAAATGGACTATATTTATAAACTATATTCAAAGTTTTCCCTTCGAAAGAAGAAGAAGGCAAAACTCAAATTCTCCATAATAATCCAGCCATACTCCTTTATGCGCGAACGTGAACCAAGATGGGTATTTTGACGTTCACCGCTGACCTATAAATATTCGCGGAGTTACTTAACTCAAATATCTGATGTAGCAAACTACTCCAGTTATTATGTATTACAACTGAACAAACAATTGGTGTTACTTTCTGTATAAAAGTATACTGTTAAAAAGGCAAAACTCAAATTCTCGATAATAATCCAGCCATACTCCTTTATGCGCGAACGTGAACCAAGATGGGGATTTTGACGTTCACCGCTGACCTATAACTATTCGCGGAGTTACTTAATTCAAATATCTGATGTAGCAAACTACTCCAGTTATTATGTAATACAACTGAACAAACAATTGGTGTTACTTTCTGTATAAAAGTATACTGTTAAATTATCTAATTTGTTCGAACATTAGATATTTGATTCATATTTACCTATTGATGGGTAGCGAGGTGTCAGGGGGTCCCCATTTCCCTTAAATACGGCTCCCCTCTGGACTCCAGTTCGAGGAAGCCACCAACCATGCGGATATAACTCATCTTCGGGCACTGGTGCAAAGTCTTTTGGGTCATTGTAGAGGAGAATCGCCAGGGCACTATACTTCCAGGCATTCATAACCTGTTTGGTTAATTTATTCGGCATTTTAAACAAACGTTTTGACAGTTACTGCTGCATGAGGGTTTGAAACAAGCTTCTATGCAGAAGATTCATTTGAATAATTGCTTCTGTACATCAAAATTAAAATCGTTTTAAAAAAACACGGGTACATTTAAAGTTTCCCCACTTTTCGGTTGAAACAACAACCTTCAGGGAAAGCGAATACAAATGCAAAAAAATGAAAACACAGTTATATACAAGGATCAATCCAAATTCAATTGTTCTTATCTTTAAAAGTTAAAATCAAATGTTCATGTGGTAGCCTGCCTCTGTATTAATTTAATTATATTAAAGTCAAGAAGAACTCGGAACAAATCCGAGTCCCAGATGGAATTTGAGCCCAATAACTCCCTGTTCTAGTCGCTTTCTTTAACCTGACTGAGCTACTGGAGGCTCTTTAGTGAGCAAGAGTCAATATTTTGGATCCAAACTAAAGCAGCATCGCACGGCACAGAGCCTAGCAATGACTGACGCGCATAAACTCACAAAGAACGTACACTGTCATATTAAGGCATATCAAGATGCGGCCAATTAACCTCCATATATCCATGTCAGCATCCTTAGGAACTGAACTAAAAGCTAATTGTTGAAACTAATGAAAGCGCAATGCTAACTTGAAACCAAAGCTAACTAGAGGTAGACTAGTTTGAGCTGCGTCGGTGTTCTAAACAAACAATTCAGTAAAAAATATGTAAATAATACACCGTATAAGAGAAAGAATACTTACTAACGTATTGAACGTCAGTTAGTATTCTTTCTTTTATACGGTGTATCATTTACATATTTATAACTGAATTGTAACTTGAAGCCAATGAAATGATCATTACAACAACTATAAAACTACATATCTTAATTCTGAGAAAATGTGGGTCTATTTGATAGCTACGAAAAATGGTAGGGTTTAAAGTAGTCAAAACCGGCCTCTACGGTTGCAATCTTTTTTAGATAGCTTTAAGGGAGAAATGCTCGCTACTATGGCGGTGTAAGAATTAGACCATTCTTAAGGTTTAAATTACTAAGCACAAAAAAAGATATAACAAAATTCATTACAAAAATAATTGTCCTATTAAGGTTAACGATGTTATACATCCTTTGTTCAATGACAATGGAGCACTTAAAATCAATCATAGTTGGCGTTACTTTTAAAACTTCCGAGGATTTCTTAGAGCTATAAAAAAAAATATGCTTGAGGGTTATCAAGGATTTCTTACAATGTTAATACAATAACGTTCTTACTCACCTTGTCTCCTCTAAAAACATGTCCATATCTTGCAATAACAATCCTTCCTTCACATGAAATGTTTCGTTGTAATAAATATTGAAAGTCTTTTTCTCTCCCATAGTTGGCATAGACAAGCTCAGCACTCTTTAGAAAAAGATATTAACAATGCAGACATTTAATTTACTTTAAGTAGAGATTTCGCTCATCGCGAATTAATATAACTTGTGATACATAACAACTATCAAAGCCCATTTTTCTTGCACTCTTATTGGACGAGCGGACATCACGTGCGAGTGAATAAGCAACCAGGTGTTCAAAGTGGAAACACTATGTAATCGACCCGTAAATAATAAAAAAAGAAGTTGTGATTCAGTGTGCCGGATTTTAAGGTGCATATGACATAAAAATCGTTTTCCCTGTTTCTTGTAGTTAAACATGTCGAATATACGGATTCTACCTTTTTTCACAGTATGTTATCTTTTTAACATAATTTTCTTGATTGAAATACGCTGTTCACTGGCATCACAGGGCCGTCACGTCAAGTTGTTTACCCGAAACACCCTTAACATGGCCACAGAGCAGGCTGGAAATAAAGGTGGAAAAAGATGTGTTGCTGGAGCGCCGACAGGCACCAGAATGGAATGATAAGCATTTCGTGGTTGCGCGAGGTAAACAACTTTACGTCACAAGAAGTCAATTAGACCCCGGGTCACTTTTACAACAAAATTTAGGAATTTTACGGCCTAAACATTGTTAAAACTTTTTTGATACTGCAGTGACTTAATAGTATATACATATCAAATGTACTAAAAACCAAAAACATATATGCACTTTAATGGTTCACAAAACACACGTTTTTGATAGTTGGTATATAACAAAACGCCTATTAACATTAACCACGGGGAACTAAATTTTCTGTTTGGGTATCATATGTATCATGTCCTTGATGCAGCTAAATAATGCTCTGAATATATATAATTGTGTAGTCCAACAAGTATCAAAATGGAACATATTAACTATTATTGTCTTAATGTTCAACTGTCCATCCTCTTTGGGGTTTTCATTGGCCTACCATATTGGGTTACATATGGTCCAGTTGGTCCTTGTGTTGGTTGAGACTGTTCATCGAGGTCAACCTGTACTCTTTTTGGGTGTGTTTCACGGATTTGAGGCCAATCTCGCCGTAACTCTCCCCTGTGAGTGTTATCACAATATAGGATCGAGGGATGATGTTCATTTTCTCTTGGATCTCAGCAGCAGCCAAAAAGTTTGTTCTCGGGTTTTTTTATTGCTACCTTTCGCTCTGGTCTAAGGGTGGGTAGATCAGTGACATGCTGGTTATGATAGGCTTTTTGTTTCACTTGTTTCTCCTGGAGTCTTGAAGAACAAGAATAACATCCTCGCCCTCGACAGTGTCGGAAATTTCCTTGGCAAGTTGTCTTGTTCTTGTTTTTGCTATCTTCAGCGTTTGTTTCACAATATTAACCTGACTCAACAAAAATCCATTACTGCGAGGGTAGTGCGGTGAGCTGGTAATATGCCGAAACCGGTTCGTTGTCCATTATCATCACTTGTGGAATTGATGATTTGTTTGGTGAAATTCACAACTCAGTATTTTACTGTTGCTTTGGCCACAATGCAACTTACGCACAAAGGGTTGATTATTTGGAGCAGGAGTCAGCAATGATTTAATACTCATCATCATCAAAGAGAAATATGTCAGTTCCTTTAGTATGCCAGACCCTTGGTGGATCTTCTGTCGAAACGATTGGCTCTTTGGACTGTTTAGGATGAAATTCATGTCACCAAAGTCTCTACTTATATTTCTCCGAAAAACACAAGTCCTTGCTCAAAGCTTTGTCTTCTCCATTCCTTAATGACCATTGCGCAACTTTAAATTTCACTCTGTAGTGATTGTGGGATAATGATTCTAAAACCTTTGAAAAGCATGCTATCCTTGACTGAAATCTCGAGATGTCCGATAGGGCGGTAGTAATGATGGAAATTTCTTGATAGTTGTTGGCAAAACAGTGTATACTGCTTCCTTCAAGGCCACAAGCTTAGGGTCTTTGGCTGGTTCTAATGGGATAGTTTGGAGATATTCACTTGAGAAATGAGGACAGACTTCATGAACCCTGAACATTCAGATCTGAGATCAGTTCTGTCTCTTCTGACGAGACCCTTGAAAAAAGTGTCGGCAATCTGCATTTGTGATCCTAGGCGGTATCTGATTGTAATATCATATCGCTAAAGTCGCAGTAGAATTTGTTGCAACCAAGTTGGTGCCGAAGTTAGGTGCTTCAGGTGGATTGACTCTAATGGCTTGTCGTAGGTTTTGGCGACAAAATGTTGGCCGTATAGGTATGTGTAAAACGCTCACACAACAGCCACAACCTCAAATTCAATGCTGGCACAGCATGATTGAGTGTCAGTCAGTGCTTTGTTTACAAATGCAATGGCGTTGCGCCGAGGCCTTTCATAGATGCATCAACTTAAAGCGTAATTTTCTTGGCTGGGTCGTAAAATAAGCGAGTGTGGATTTTTCACTGATTTTGGTCTTAATTGTCTATGAAGTTTTTATGTGAGGGTGTCCAATCGAATGTGCTGCCTTTCTTCACAAGTTCTCGAGGTGGTGTTGTCAGTAAACTGAGGCTGGGAATAAATGTAGGTTGCTAAACCCAAAACGTGTTGGAGTTCTTGAGTGGAAGTTGGAGGTGCCACGTTGTGAAGAGCTGAGACTTTATCCGGGTCTGTCTGCCTGCAAATTAGGCCCGCCATAGAATATTTTTTCTTCTGTTTGATTTTGCATATGTCTGGATTAAGCTTTAAACCAGTGTTCTTACACCTTGACATCATGTCATGCAGATGCCGATCATGGTCTTCTTGTATATTTTGTGCCAATAATTTTATCATCAGCAATTCCTATGACTCCATTAGAACCTTCAAAGGTTTGATCGATCTTGGCCTGGAAAACATCCTGAGACATTTTCAAACCAAATAGCATTCTCAAGAATTGATACAGGTTAAACGGTGAGTTGAATGTTACATTCCAGTAGCCACATTTGGCATCAATGATTGAAATATAAGCTAAAAATATTTCAAGAGTTCTCTTCGAATAGCTCTGTTCAGGTCCTTAAGATCTAACCATATTCGAAGTTGGCTATTAGATTTGCGTCCAGAGACTAAGCTAGTAACCAAACCAGTTCACCTTAATTTCCATATCATTCAACTCAGTCTTCATGCAAACCTAGCGGCACTGGTCGCTGGGCATGCATCACTGGTGGCACTGAAGCATTAATAGCGATGTAATTTTGTTCTTGGAATTTTCCGATTTCATGGACCGAAACATTCTGGGTACAATGCTTTCAAACAAGCTTTGTACCTTGATGAGTTCCGAGTCATCAGTTTGTTTGTATCGAGCAATTCAGAGTTGGAATGTTGACAATCCACTAATGGCTGGCCCCTCTGCTTCTGTGACAAAAAATGAAGGCTTTGACTTCTTCCCTATAAATTCACAAGGAATCATACACACTCCATGCTGGGTTAACTGGCTGCCTCCATATACTGTCAGCCTTGCTGTTCGACTGCTGTAGGATTTTTGGCTTGTGTTACCCCTCAGCTATGAGGTTTTGTGGGTACATTCGACGACATAATCTCATGGGTATCAGCTTTCCTTGGGCTCCAGTGTCCAATTTAGCTCGAAGGGTTGTATGGCAGTCGTCGTTAGGATGTAGCTGCAAAAACTTCGTCCCTGGTGGATCTGATATATCCACTGTGATGGATTCAAATGTAATTGACTCAAATCGTTCAGTAAGATTAGTTGTGTTAGGTGATAGTTTCCTACTTTGTCGATCTCTGTTTCTTAGAGTGCAAACGTTCTCTATGATTTCCTCAGTGTCGATTTCGTGTTTAATGCTGGGGCTTTGAGCGGCACACTCATGCCCAATGATTGCTTTTCCCCCAACTATTACATTTTGAGCCATGTATAGGGCACTGGTCACGTGATTTGGTAAGCTCACCACCACAGTTTGGGCATTTCTTGCGCTTATTGTCCCCCCTGACTCCTCGGATGTTAGTGTTTTCCCTGAATGCGTATATGTTTTTTCCATTCTCTGCATGTAACTGGTCTAACTGTGAGAGAGTGTGGCCTCATACATGTTCTGCAAATGTCAATGGCTTCATCTAGGGTTAACGAACCAATTACTTTAAGAAAGAACACAAAACTTTTAAATTGACGTCAATTGGTGTTCAGCGTTTTAACTGAAATGCAAATAAAAATATCTGGTGCCAGGGAAACAAAAACACCAAAATAAACATGTTTATCTTAGGCTGCATGCTATTAGTTCACCACGTTTGACTAATATTTACCCAAAATGGGTGACATATGGCTTCTTTAACAAAACAAAAGCTCCGAATACCAACTGACGTCAAGAATGTACGCAATTAAAATGCCATAAACGTTATTTTAACTTATTTTTGAATCGGCATGTTTTAGGTCAATGAAATTTTTCGTGTCATAGGCACTTGAAGTACAATAGTTATACAATACAATAAAAAATTAAAAAGAAAGTTATAAATTGTAATGTTTAACTTGTTTGTTAAGAGATGGTTTATGAAATAAATATAAACAGCTTCCTTTTGATAAAAGTTGCTCTTGTATTTTTGAGTACTTCGTTCAATGAATGTTTCATCTTGCCACAGTGATATCTCTAACACTGCATTTAGTTGCTTGGTTTCAGCAGCGACTCCTCAATTTTTTTTCTTCGTCACCTTCATTATCCCAGGTCCAGTTGTTGAAGCCCTTGCCTACCAATCCAGAGTTATATGAATGACATCTACAGGTTCTTTGAGTGACTCCTTTGAGTATGGCCAGGTAAAAATCACGTTGTAATATGGGTTAGGTCTGGGGCGTACCAGTTCAATGCTGATGTTTTGAAAGTAATCGTGCAGGCCATATTTGACGTTCTGACGAAACATATATCTTTTTTAGTTTCACTTTTTTATACCTCTGACACTATGTTTCCAGTGGCTAACCACAAGAATGCAATCTGGATGATTTTTTATTTATAACATGTGAGGGCAAACGATGCCCAGAAGGCATCCTGGTCCACAAGAGTGACTGGATGTTTCAAGCAATGGAAATAACTTGATATCATAACATATTGTAAGGACAGAGGATCATAAAGTTTAAGGTAAGTTATTAGGGTGCCATTACAAAGGGGTTTCATGCAAAACGGTGGATGGGTAAGGTAGTGGGTGGAATATGAGAAGTCACTACATCCTCACAACAGTGTGGATGGGTAAGGTAGTGGGTGGACTATGAGAAGTCACTACATCCCCACAACAGTGTGGATGGGTAAGTTAGTGGGTGGAATATAAGAAGTCACTACCTGCCCACAACAGTGTGGATGGGTAAGTTAGTGGATGGAATATGAGAAGTCACTACATCCCCACAACAGTGTGGATGGGTAAGGGAGTGGGTGGAATATGAGAAGTCACTACATCCCCACAACAGTGGATGGGTAAGGTAGAGGGTGGAATATGAGAAGTCACTACATCCCCACAACGGTGGATGGGTAAGGGAGTGGGTGGAATATGAGAAGTCACTA